>FIZR01000059.1:0-39168 GCA_900060175.1 Ferrisia virgata | reverse complement strand
ATTTTGTCCCCCCCCCCCCCCCGACCCTCAACGATTTTTCAGGGGTGCTTAAAGAATTGTTTTTACGTGTTTTTTTTTCAAGAATTTTTTCTCATTATTAAAAATTGTTTTCAGTAAATTCTTCGTAAAACAAACCGAGTACAGTACACTGACTTTCGTCCATTTAAGATCTGTTTTCCGTACTTCTGCCCTCTTCAGGGGTTCTCAATTAATATTCCAGTACAAAAATTACTGTATAAATGATTCGAAAAAAGTAGAAAAAAATTAAAAATTGACTTTTACAGTCTTAAATAGATGTAATAAGTCCCTTGTGATGAAATTTTTTTTCAAAAAATCATTTTCTCAATTTTTTAAAAATATATTTCAAAATACATAATGAAGACCTTTTTTGTGTGACCTTGAAAAATCGACTGCGGTGGATAAAATTGAAATATTGCTTCAATTATCTGAAATTGATATCCTAAATCCATTTCAGGGAGGCGTTTCTCAAAAAAATTTTCCATCATGATTTTTCTAAAAGTTGTAAAGAAAAAAAAAACACAAAAAATGACATTTTTTAAAAACCTTTGAAAAAAAGGTGAAAATAACAATGATTTTCCAACAATGATTATTCTGAGTTCAAAAAATATATATGATAATTCAATTTTTTTTCAACAAATTTTTTTCCCCATTTTTTGAAAATTTTTGAACTTTGAGTTGTGCAAGTTTAAAAAATTAAGTCGGGGGACTGAAATTTTTTACCGCATCCTTCTTAAGTAAGTTCGCAGCTTTTAGATTTTCAAAAAAAAAAAAAAAAAAAAAAAAAAAAAAAGACCCCCCTAAAAATTTTTTTAAAAAAAAAAAAAAAAAAAAAAAAAAAAACTGACTCACCTAAAACTTTTTTTATAATTGAATGACAATTTCTCATGGATGACAAAAATTGAATTTTTTCTGGGAGAATTGAGTTGTTAAATTGAAAAAATCATGTCAAATACTCCATAATATTTCCAATTCTTTCAAAATCAAAAATATATCTTTTTTTTTAAATTTTCAACTCCAAAAATTAGAATTTGTTAATTTTAACTCATTTCTATAAGTTTTGCAATTGGTTAAAAAAAAAACCAGTTCGCCAGGGGAGAGGTGTGAAAGGGAGTGAAGTGTGAAAGAAAATTTATCGCTAGAGCCATAAAAATACAAAAATTTGCCAAAAACGTCCTAAAATTGCATTTAGAGGGTCATAAATTTCTTTTGTGCTGGTGCTCATTGGAAAAAATTTTTTTTTTTAGTACCATTGGACACAACCCTCCCTTCCCCCCATTGTAAAAAAAAAACTGAAAAAAATTCTGACATGTACATCTTTTTGGAAAAATTTCAAACATTTCGAACCATGCTCCCCACAAAGCCGATAATATTGGAATAAATAATTCCCTTTATTTAAATCATACATTTAATGAAAATTTAATTATTATAAAATACTAATGCGGCAGAATAATGCATTGAATTTGAAATTCAATTATTAATAAAATTTTAGGCGGGTAAAATTTTTTTCATTTTTTTTTGTAAATTTACAAAGCTGCGAAATTACTTGAAAAGTAAGTGGTAAAAAATTTCTGTCTCCCAACTAAATTCTTTAAACTTACACAACTTTTTTATAGTTCAAAAATTTTCGAAAAGTGGTGAAAAAATTTGTTGAAAATTTTTTCTAAAGATACAATTATTATACACATATATTTTTTGAACTCTAAATAATCATTGTTAGGAAATTTTTCTATTTTCACTTTTTTTTCAAAGGTTTTTAATTAATGTTATTTTTTGCGTTTTTTTTACGATTTTTTTTTTTAAAATCATGATGAAAAATTTTTCTGAGAAACGCCTTTCTGTAATGGATTTAGGACATCAATTTTAGATGATTAAAGCAGAATCAACTTCTAGAGCACTTTTTGGTAGTTGGTCCACATATTTCAGTAAAAATAAAAATTTTAGGAAAGGTACGTAGAAACGCACAACGACGACCTCTTCTGTTCTTTAAACTTTGAAACATAAAAAATACTTGATTTATAATTTTTTTCTTTTTCAAACATCAAAACAGTTCAACTACTACCTCGATACGTATCAGTGTATGTATTCATGATCATCTTTCCAGGTCCCCTGGAAGGTATAAAAATTTGCCATTCGCCTTCGATACTATAAATCGTCTATAAAATTCGTGCAACTATAGACCTACCTATACACGGGTACTCACTAACACACACATACACACACACACACACCAGCATCGCACACACACGCACTCGAATACCTGTCCAAACGTATATTTATTAGTTAATTATTAAATTATAACAAGCTGGCTGTGCAAGGTGCATATTTAGCAATCATCAAAATTATCGGTTTCATTTGGTCATCATCGTTTAAACCACTCTATGGCTATTTTTTACGTAACCTCATTATACTTTAATTACAAACTACACCCAATAACGTAATAGCTTTCGTTCCTCTATGCCTATCCAACCAGCCTTAACAATAGCTGCCTAATACTTGGAAATTCTACATCCCCGTAGAGTTATTGACAAAAGGGGTAAAAAAGAAGGAAAAAAAAAGTCACGCTATGTGACCAACCCTTCGTCTCAACGAATATAAATTTTATTCGCGTGCTTTTACCATAAAATTCAACCATCGTTGTATGGTAATTATCTTCGTTCGTATCAACACACCTTTTACCGTGATTAAGAATTTAGCGATAAATGACGTTGCGAATGTTCTCTCAATGTAAAATGTACGACAGTACTAGAATTTCGTTCATTGTCGCCAGCAATTTTACCAGCGCCAAGTATTGTCAGCGAGCGGGGACGTTAATTTTCTCAGATGATAGAATTTCATATATCACTTTTCCTAGTAATTTTATACATAGTGTTCATTGAATAAGCAGCAGACATGCACGTCCGTCAATTTGACCTTAGAATAAGATACCTTCTCGTATCTGATACGTTGGTACTTCCATAAATACATAGGTAAGCTACCTATACCGCGATGCAGTGTCATTGATGGCAGTATTTCTGCATATCTACTCGATGATGATCACGATGATGATGACGACGATGATAACAATAACAAGAATTTAATTTTCAGTATTAATAGCTGCGTTAATATCACATTTTCGTTTATTTATATATATTTTTTTTTCAGCTTCGTAAAATGTCTCGTTCATTTCATCATATTTAGTATTAGGTAGGTTTGATATGAGAGAAATGTGCATATATATATAATCGTAAGACTCGAATGCCCGTCGTTGCTTCTGCTATATTACTACCGCCTGAAGGGGATATATTACACTGGATGCCTATTTAGGTAGAGCTTGTTGCTTCTGTGGATGTGTATAGGACGATTAGATACATTTATAGCCCAATTTATCGGTAATTAATTTCTGTCTGTTGTTGTCGTTTTACTTGTTACGTTTTTTTTTGTCCCCTTTCTTTTAATTATTTTGGTCAATAACAAATTAATATTCAATCCACTCCCCCTATTGCCTTCCCAATAGTGGTTAATTAAATAGCTTAGTCGTTCTGCTTATACCTACCTAGGTACCTGGTATAATTACGTAATAAAAATCGATTAACATGAACTTCTTTTTTACTATCTTTCGATTTCGAACGATATGTTTACACAGAGTAGTAGGTCGCTAATTTACAAAGTATCTGTAATTAACCTTTCGACATACTGTTATAATTATATCCCAGCTGGCCATTGGTCGCTGGTCAGCCGTGTACAAATCTACACAATCGGTAGGTACACGTAGAAAAAAGTATTTCGATCGTAGATAAGAAAGTCCAACCTTATTCAGATCATATCTCGAAATAGGTATTAACACGTACATTTATTTAACTCGTCGCGTATCATTTGGAAAAATTTCATCCGAATGTTGCGAAATTACTAGATCGAAGGGCGGTATTCAATTGGCCAATTTACACCTGTACTGAATCCTTCGAGTGTTTCATACGTAGAGAAAAAAACAAAAAAAAAAAAAAAAGATACATAATGAGAAAACATAGCATCTATTTTTAACGGCCTTAACTTAATTTTTTGATAATATGGATTTATCCTCTGATCAATGGAAATATCTATGATCTCATAGATCGATTTGTTTCCTCCTATTATACCTCTTTCTTATTAAATTATTTCGATTACGTCGAGTCGTCGTAATGATAACTGCATAGCTTGACTGAATTTAATAAGGCAACTGAACGAGCAAACGATACCTCAGCATTAAAATCAATTCTAGGTGAAAAATAGATGATGAATTAGAAAACTAGAATTTATTGAATTTCGGTTTTTGTCTGTTTAACACCTTTCCCCTCCTTCGCCATTATTTACAATTTGAACAGGAGCACATAGACTTATTCCTCACCAAATTTAAAATCATTTTTGGTGAAAAATAAAAGAAATATTTTTGGTGGGAAATTTGAGTTTAATAAAATTTTTAAATAATCAAATTATTATTTTTGGAAATTAAAAAAAATTCGTTCTGTAACTATTTTGAAATCATCATTATACCCCCCCCCCCCAAATGTAAACACAAATTTATTGTTTAAAAATTCTTTCAACATTGCACAAATTAAAATGAAAAAGAGTTTTATAACATTTTACTCCGAAAATTAAAAAAAAAATGCATCTTTATAACTTTCTATGGTCTGTTTTCATTTGGCTGAGATTTTCCCTCAAATCTTACCACCTTTTTACTCAAGTTTTCTCAAGTTTGGGTAGGTGAGGTATCAAAGCTTGAGGAAACTAGACCTATCACAGGTCCATGCGCTGGACTGTTGGGAGGGGGAAGAAGAGGGAATAGACGACCTCAGAACTGTATTCAAATTTGCGATACTTAAAAATAGCAAAATTCTAAATTTTTGTTCTCTTGGGGTAAAAATTTTGAAAAAATGAAAATCCATCAAACATTTTACTTTTGAAATTGAGTAATTTACCCAATCTTCTTGATATTATAGCGCTACATTTTTTTAAATCCATTTTTTGGCTATAATTTCAATATTTTACGTTATTTTAAGATCATTTTTAGTTGAAAAAAATAGTTTTCCACATTTAACAGCCTTTTATGCTATTTTTATTTAATTTTAATGATTTTCATCAAATTGAAAAAAAATTTTCATGAGATGTAAGATGTATTAAGTTCTGTTATCAACATTTTAAACTAGTTTTAAACATTTTAAAAATTATTTTTATTAAATTTGAAATTTTTTTCAAAACTTTTATTCCATTTTAAGAAATTTTCCACATTTTTACAAATTTTTCCAACATCATATTTCACTTCTTAACGAATATGACTCAAATAATAAATTCAAGAGTCATGAGTAGTTTAAACCCCAACCCTCTCTCATCTTGCATTCCTTTCTTTTTTTTTTCAAAAAAAAATTGATTTAACGAAGAGCAAACATCGTTCTTTTCAACATTCAGAATTTCAAAAAATTTCTTGGCATTTTTTTTCATAACGTTCAACTTTTCTGTCAAACATAATTCAACTGGGTTTATGGTTAACAGTGGATAATCAAGAATTGACCATCAATAGTGGTCCTGATATTAATGGTCAATTATCGATGGCCCGCTACAGACAGTATGGTTCTTCATGGTTTGAGTATTAATGATCTAGACATTTATGGTCAAATCTTGATGGTCCGCAAGCAATTTGTTCATAACACTCCAGCTGACATTTAGCATGTTGAAAGTCCTGAGTTCAATAACCAAATGTAGTTGATCCACTACTGATAGATAATACGGATCTTCATGGTCTGAATATTAATGATCTGGATATTGATGGTCAACTGTTAACAGTCAAGATATTAAATCTTGATGGTCCACTATTAACCGTATGGATCTTCCATGGTTTGAATATTAATTATCTGAACATTTATGATCAACTCTTGATGGTTCACTATTGACACTATGAATCTTCACAGTCCAAATATTAATTAGCTGGATATTTACTGTCAACTCTTGATGGTCTAATATTGACAGTATAGATCTTCATGGTCTGAATATTAATTATCTGGATATTTATTAACATCGAAAGAGGTTTATTGGAGCATTCTGGAAAAATCATCAACAGTTGACCGTCATCATTAGATGACTTTAGTGGACCATCAACAGTGTGACGTCATCATTGGACTGAAATCATGGACCGATTTTTAAGGTCTGGAATGACAGTGGACTTATTTTATGAAGGATTTATTTTATGATTTTAAGTTGAAATATTGAGGAAAATTAGAGATGTTTGAATTTGACTTGTCAAAACAGTGGACTCTGACCTTAAATCAATTTAATGGTTTTGAGTTGAAATGTCGAGGAAAATGAGTTGACCTTGACCCGGTTGATTTTAAATTTAAATTAACAATGGAAAGAGGACGAAGTATTTATGGTCAACTCTTGGTTGTCCACTATTGACAGTATACATTTTCATGGTCCTAATATCAATGATTTGGATATTAATCGTGAACTCTTAATGGTCAGTTGTTGACAATTCGGATAGTAATGGACATAATATTTACGGTCAACTCTTAATAGTCCACTATTGACAGTATAAACATTCATGGCTCGATTATCGATAAATGGTCTGGTTATTTATGGTCAACTCTTGATAGTCAACTATTGGCAGTCCACTGTTAACGTTCCTCAGTTGATGGTCAACTATTGACGCTGAAATTGATCACACAAACTGGTGAAATGCGCTATCAAACATATTTTGATGCTAATAATAATAAAAACTAATTTATCCAAGCTTCGTTGCCCTTAAAATGTTACCTTTTCACCCCTCCCTGCATTCATTTCAGTCAAAATTTTTCAATGTGATGAGCTATAGTCTTCAAAGAAAAAAATTGACAGCATCCTTCTAATTAAACATTGTCATCCATTTGCGCACCGAACTGGGCTTCTGAGTCAAGTGCCATATCTTTATTTTCCAATCTTATGAATAAAACTTGATTTTCATTCACTTTGCGAAATCAACAAAGCATCTTGAAATTTCAAAATCCATTCTCGTTTATTTGCAGTTACACATGTTCAAATTAAGTCAAGCTATAAAAATTACATCGTCGACTCGTCAACTAGTCTGTTTATCTAGTCATACGTAAATCAACCATTTCCAAAGTCCATGACAAATGTACGCTACATTCTGCGGCATCCATTTTACGTAATATTAATTGTTTTATACTTTCCCCATCCTTTGGACCTTGTCTATTTCCATTCCACCGTCGAGTACCAGTTATTTCACTAATTGTATGATTTTTTATATTAATTTTTTTTTTTTTTTGCAGCTGTAACGATACATTTTACCAAATAAAATTGCATATAATGATAATCTAAAATTTCTACGAAATGTTACCACATTGTAACCACTTTTCGTTTTTTGTTTTCTATGTATTTTATCCGAGATCGTTTCGTTCGTTCGTTCGTATTTATTTTACTTTTTTTTTCGTTCGTTCGTTCGTCGCGTTTTGTTTATGTTTTTTTTTTATTATTATTATTTTTAATTATTATTTATAATGATACTTTTTTTCCTGTTTTGTTTGTTTGTTTGTTCGTTCGTTTGTTTGTTTCGTGTTTTGTATTTATGTATTATACGTATAAGAATTACATATAAATGAATAAATAATTATATACATATTGTATGTACCTTCTATTGTATGTTACGCGTATTAATTTTTTTCCTGACTTTTTCTTTTTCAATTAATCGTTCCGAAATAAAAAATATTAAATTTATAACCGAAAAGCAAAGAAAGAAAATACTATTTACATAGGATACCTATAGACCTACCTATAAATTTATGTTGCTCACTCTTTCAGTTCTTCCTCCTCTTTCTCTTATTGTATTGAAAATTTAAAAACGAAATTTTCTCAATGGAATAAAATTAAATTCATTTTGTATACGCTTACGTATAATATTTTCAATTTTTTTTACCATATTTCTCTTTCTCTCTCTCTCTTTCTCTTTCTCTTTCTCTCTCTCTCTATCTGATCCACTCCAATAAAATCAAGCTACCTTTAACAAATTCTAGGTACAGCCTTTCATATCGACGATTATTACACTTCATATCAATTAGTGAGCACTACACAGTTGTACCAAATACATTATACTACGTAATACTATATTTACCTAAAAATTTGTGTTATACTGTATGCATTACATACCTACTTACCTATCTACCTACCTACATACATACCTACCTAGTACGGTACAATACGTATACTTATAAATACGCTGTATGTACATGTACATATAAAAATGACGAACTTTTATATGTGAAAAAAAAAATAATAATAATAATGAGTATTTCGAATACATATTATACACTGTGAATAGGTATCTAATACTATTTAAGTGATGATGTATGTATGTTCTCGAGTGAATTCGCAATATACCTAATTTTTTTTTTGTAAAGCACGTCGAGTGTTGTGTGTTGTGTTTTATTTCTTTTTGAAAAAAAAAAAGTGTACTGGTAACACTGCTTCTATGATATTGTAGACGTAGAATTTATATTTACACGCAGATAGATTCTACCAATTTTAATATACTGATATCTGAACTGAACTTATACAAAAAGGAGTTTCAAGTTGTATACTAGTGTGGGGAAGGAGAGAGGGGAATGACAAAATACTCAATTTTTCTAGCTTGCAACAATATTTCAATTTAAAATTCAAGAATTCTAAAAAAAAATCGAAGAAATTTCAAAATAAAGTGATATTTAAAAGAAGAAAAAAAAACTGAAGGGAGGAGCAATAGAGAAAACATGAACTTGTTAAAATTTACAAAAATTCGTGAAAGAACAAAAAATTTACTAAAAATAAAGAAAAAAAACATTGAAAAATATTAAAAAAAAACTTTAAAGGCACCTAGAAGGTATTGAACGGCGCCTGGAGGATATTGGAAGGCACTTCATGGCTGTAGCAGGCATTTGGAAGCTATTGTAGGGCAACTAGGAGTTATTGAAAAGCAACTGCTGGCTATTGAATGACGACTACAGGCTCAGACTCAACAGCGTCCGGAGACTAATGAAGGGCGTTTGGAGGATATTGAAGGGCGACTGCAAGTAATTGAACAGCGTCTGGGGGCTAATGAAGGGCGACTATAGGCTATTGAATGACGCCTGCGGGCTATTGAAGGGCGATTAAGAACTATTGAAGGATGTTCACAGGCTATTGATTAGCATCTGGAGGATGTTGGAGGGCAACTGCTGCTTATTGAAGGGCAACTGTAGGCTACTGAACAGCATATAAATGCTAATGAACGGCGACTGGAGGCTATTAAAAGGCATTCAGTCACTATTGACGGCGTTGAAACATTATTACATAGCATTCAAACATGACTGAACAGCGTTAAAACGCTATTGAGTGGCGTTCAAATACCTATTGAAAGGCGACTGCAGACTATTGAACGGTATCCGGAGGATTTTGAAGTGAACTTGGAGGCTATAACAAGCGTCTGAAGGCCGTTGAAGGGCGACTGCAGTCTACTGAATGGTGTCTAGAGGATATTGGAGGATTCTTGAAGGCTATAGCCGGTATCTCGAGGCTATTAAAGGGCGACTGGAGGCTAATGAAAAGCGTTTGGAGTCTATTGAAAGATGACTGCAGGCTATTGAACAGTGTCTGAACACTAATGAAGGCCGAGTAGAGGCTATTGAATGGCGCGCAGAGGTTATCGAAGGGCAATTAGGGACTATTGAAGGATGACTGCAGGCCATTGAAGAGCGACTGCAGGTTATTCAATGGCGTCTGGAGGATATTGGAGGGCGCTTGAAGGCTTTTCAAAGGCGACAATGGGCTATTGAAGGGCGACTGCAGACTACTGAACAGCGCATGCAAGATATTCAACAGTGTTCAGCGGCTAATGAAGGGTGTCCGGAGGCTATTGAAGGGTGACTACAGGCTATTGAATGGTGTCTGGAAGATATTGGAGGATGACTACTGGCTATTGAAGGGCGATTAGGGACTATTGAAAGGTGACTACAGGCTATTGAAGGGTGTCCGGAGGATATTAGTGGGTGACTGCTGACTATTGAAGAGCGACTGTAGGCTATTGGATGGTGTTTGGAGGATATTGGAGGTTGCTTGGAGACTATTCGAGGGCGACTACAGACCACTGAACAGCGCATGCAAGATATTCAACAGTGTCCAGTGGCTAATGAAGGGTGTCTGGAGGCTATTGAAGGGTGACTACAGGCTATTGAATGGTGTCTGGAAGATATTGGAGGATGACTACTGGCTATTGAAGGGCGATTAGGGACTATTGAAAGGTGACTACAGGCTATTGAAGGGTGTCTGGAGGATATTAGTGGGTGACTGCTGACTATTGAAGAGCGACTGTAGGCTATTGGATGGTGTCTAGAGGATATTGGAGGATGCTTGGAGACTATTCGAGGGCGACTACAGACCACTAAACAGCGTTTGAAAGCTATTCAACGGTGCCTGATGACTAATGAAGGGGGTCTGAAAGCTATTATTGGGCATCTGGAGACTATCGAAAGACCAAATTCAAATAAATTTCTGAAAGTGATATATCTCGCTATAATTAATTTATGCCTGTAAAATACATGAAGTAGCTTTTCATTAAAAGTTTTCAAATGAAAATCAGTGTTATTGATAGTATTTTTGTGCACTAGATTACAATCTGGAATCAAAATTTTCATATCAAGAACTGTTTTTTTTCTTTAGAATAACTGCAAACGCAAATTCCTAATCATCCAATTGATTAAACATTTCAGGAAATACATTTTTAGTTGACTAAAAACTTCGAATTTTCAATTTTTTTCCCTTGTACTCCGCTTGACTTGACTTTTGGGCTTTCTCTAGCCTCCCTCTTTATTTACTGGTTGCATCATTTTGTACGCCTATTAACCCTTCCATGTTTTCAGCATCCTCTCCCCAATTTTTTTCCCCATAAAAAAATTTGGTCATTTTTAATCGCCATCTAATGTGGTGTCCCTCCCCATGTCATCTATTATTCACATTAGTATTTCTCAAATTAAAGTAATAAACTTTAATAACGAAGTTGAAAAAAAAAAAGGAGACTAAACTTACTCTGAAATCCTGAACTACAATGAACCCTTTTCAATTTTAAAATTCCCATTTGATATACTTCACTCAAGTAAACGAATATAAGAACAACTAAAAATACTTTTAACACTTCAGGCTACATGTAAACATTATCCATAAGAGGGAAAAGAGGAGAAGAAATTACACACACTTATTTCCCAACCATACACTATATTCTTCGGGGTATCAATATCCTCGTACGCAAGTAAGTATAAGTATAACAAAACAAAATTCTAGAAAATAAAGTTGCATGATCTATTACGTCTCGTCGCATAATATATTTTGCAGAATCACCTTGTATAACGATCCGGCTTTTAAACATTTCCAAACTTTTTTTCCCCTTTCTTTTAATACTCACTACCGCCTGCTCTAGAAATAAACACGCAATATTATTCATTATTGCGTCAAAAATAAAAAATAAAAAATAAAAATAAAAATCGATAGATTACTTCTTCATATTTTGTTTGATCTTAATAGGTAGCACCAAGTTGAACCGATGATTTTGACACGTTACACATACATGCAGGTCTACTAGATATGCAGATAAAGAGCACGATGTCAGTGAGAGAGAGAGAGAGAGAAAGAGGGGGGGGGTGCTAATAAAATCATATCAGCTGCCGCATAAAAGAGACTCGTTTGCCTGTACAGTGTGCACGTGTGTGCTCGTGTACATGCGCGCACAACCGCACTACACCTTCAAGTAAGTAGTATGTGAAGTCTTTTAATCAATCAACGATTACATCTTAACCCGAAGCGTTATACCTACATACATCGTAAAGATGCTGTGTATTTCGAAGCTCGTAACGCGGCTATATTCACATACACAACACTCTTCGTCATCGCTTCGTCGAGTTATTATAAAATCATTAAAACACGAGTGCAGCAAACTGCATACCACATAAATTAAATTTACGAAGAATATTATAACTTAGCTACGTAAGCTCGTAGAGATAAGTTGAAGTTGCGGCAGCTATGTAGTACTACCTAATTCCATATTCGTGTGAAATTTAATTCCAACCTCTCGTCATTTTTTGATCAAATATCCTCTTTCGTGTAGAAACTGTGATGTGCCTTACAGCTACCCCGTTACCATTTCCACCCTCAACATGAGACATCTACCTTCATTGTAACTTATTTTAAGTAGGCTCCGAAGTATGTAGCTAAATTGAAAGCTGCATGAGCTGGTGAGCGAACCAACGACTTACATATATTCCAATATCAGTAGAGGAAAACTTGTGTACCGAGTTCGAGTCGATACGCGTTTAAACGTTTGAAAAGGGCCGAGTGAGAAAGTGAAGAGGTATTTTTTGGCGGCCAAATGTTAACTTAACGTTAAGGAGTAATTGTTTTGGAATGTGTTTAATGTAGCGAAAAAGAATATAGCTCCGGTGTGCGGTTAACGTTATAGCCGAGTATCTTGGATAGTGTGGTTTTTACTTTATGTCTACGTTTAGGACTCTCCGACATGGCAACAGCATAGGATTGGAGCGAAGTAGAGTGTTCGAAAGCGTAAGAGGGGAGGGGAACAGCACGCGAAACCATTCTGTTCGTAGTGTTGCTTTTGCTTTGTGCACCGGGCTCGTTCGATCCTTTCGTTCGCTAGCTCGCTCGCGTTTTTCGTTTTTTGTCAGTTTACAAATTAATTTTGTAAATACTAAATTTTTCACGTATAAAGAAACAAATACCTACAATACTGTACAGAAATGCGAGAATGTAATACTAAATGAAAACTGAGGAGGGGAAGAAAGAGAAAAGAACAAACGAATAGTGGTGGTGGAGGTAGTGGTGCTTCTTCGGTAACCAAAGCTACGGTTCATTCACTTCGTTCAATGGCACGTCGAAAAAATTACCGGTACCTGTCTTTATTTTTCTTTTTAACTGGCCAAATTAACGTAAAATATGATAAAGATATTCGAAAAGATGCCATTCTTAAAAGCAACAAACGATTTCCGGTACATGGCTAGATGTTTACGTACAACGCAGCAGAATAACATGTATGCATACAATTGTGCATATACTGCAGTTTGAAGGGGCTCGAAAGATTGATCTTGTGATTATGCAAAGTAAACGTTCGTATAAAGTCATCATCATCACTTGGTCTCAGTCGCTTATGACTGTATTGCACCTGGAAGAGCACTCCATCTTTCACGATGCCATGCCTGTAAAGCAGCTCTTACCATAGAGCCCATTCCCGCTTTGATGATGTCAAACCACCTGGTCGGAGATCATTCTCTTCCTCTTTTACCAGGGGCTTTACCAAGGAGAATATTTTTTTCTAGATTTTCGACTTCTCTCCTGGTTACATGTCCGAAGCACCCCAGAATGTGTTTCTTGTATAAAACACTTAGTTTGATTGGCTCCTTCATTTCGTTGACGATTGAAATGTTGGTTTTTCACGCTGTCCATAGTATTCTCAGCGTCCTTCGCCAGACCCACGTCTCGAAGGTGTCGATTATTCTTTTATTATCCGCCTTCAACGTCCATGTTTCCGCGGCATATAGGAAAATAGAGAAAACAAGTGACTGCATAAGTCTCTTCTTTGTCTTTCTGAAGACCTTGTTATTACATGTGACATTGCGCAGTCTGGTCATAGCTGATTAGCATAGAGCGATTCGGCGCCGTATTTCTGCCGACGAGCCTCCATCTAATTTGATGATGGAGCCTAAATATACAAAATCGTTGACCTTTTCGTATTCGCTCAGAGTTGAAGAAACTGGAAGACACTTGGCCCGATCCATCATCATGACTTTCGTTTTTGATGCATTAATACAAAGTCCAAGTTTTTCTCTGGCTATCGCCATTTACTCTTCATCCGAAGCAACCAAGGTGGTATCATGTGCATATCGCAGATGAGAGATTCTTCTTCCTCAAATGGCAATACCACTGGTCCAATGTTCCAGAGCCTCGCGAATCATGTGCTCACCATAGATGTTGAATAACTGCGGTGATAATACGCATCTTTGACGCACCGCCTTTTCTGCTTGAAAAGGCCCAGATTCTTCACCAAAAACTCTCACCACCATAGAATTGTACTCCACCAAATCTACTATATGAGCAGAAACTCCCATCTCTCTTAAAATTTTGAAGAGCTTCTTCCAATTCACGCAGTCAAAGGGTTTCACATAATCTATGAAACACACCACTACAGGTATGTTGAACTCCTTGCACTTTTCGATGATTTGTCGGACATTCATTAGCTGTTTCCTTGTGCCCCTTTTTGGCATGAACTCAGCTTGTTCAATGGAATTTTCCTGGGTAGATACGCTTCGATCTGGTGTAGCGTAATTCAATGAAATCACATATTTTCAAAATTGAAGGGGTTTTGATCTCATAAATTTTTCACACAGATGGAAATAGCGTGTCTAAAATTTTTCTGTAGTCATATTTCAGCCAAGGCTGAGTTGAGAGCTTATAAAGAGCAGAGAGGAAGAAAAAGGTGTTAAAAAGGAGTGGAGATGAGCAAGAATAGACAGGATGAAATGTGAAGCAAAGGTGATAGGAGAAGAGGAAAAGGATGAAAAGGAAGGGGAGAAAATGTGATAAGAGGAGAGAGAGGTGATTTTGGAGAAGGTGAGGTTGGAGGGAAGAGAAGAAGTGAATTAGGGGGAAAAAAGAAGAGTGGGAGGTGAGGGAGTTGATTACAGAGAAGAGATGAGAATAAAGAAGGATGGTGGGAAGGAAGGGAGGTTAGAGGGAGGGGAAGAAAAAGAATGAGACTAGAAGAGGTAGTATGGGGGGAGGGATTTGATTACAGGGAAGAGATGTGTAATCATAAGAAGGATAGTTGGAGGGGAGGGAGGGAGGAGGGAGAGGGGAATAAGTCTGGTACGAGAAGAGGGAGGTAATTACAGTGGAAGCGTGGTTGGGTGTTGCGTAAGGAGGGGAGTAGAGTGATAAAGAGGGTGAGTAAAAGGGGATGGAGCTAATTACAGGGGAAAATATGTTGTAGGAAGGGAAAGGAGGGCATGGTATGATAAGATAGATAGATGCGGAGGTTGAAGGGATGAGTAGAAATAGAATGGTACGAAAATAGGGAGGGTGGGGGAGTGGTGAGGAGGTAGGAAGGCTGGGTGTTGGGTAAGGAGGGGAGTGGGGTGATACGAGGGTGAGTAGGTAGGTAGGGGAAATGAGGGGATGAGCGAATTCAGAATACAAACAATTAATTTTTAAAAAGTATCTGAAATTGGATTCAACTTCATCATGATTGAAAATGGATTATTTAACTTGTTTTAATTATCTACACTTCGTTCATAGTTTTCCAACTTTTGTACTTTGAAAAAAAATACACTTCCGCACTCCATCCACCCATCTTTCCTGAGATTCACTACGACACGGAATTTGTTGATTTGAGATGTCTACAATAAATTTTTATTTAAATTCTCGGCAACACATGTTTATGAAAGTACCTTTGCTGTAGGTTTGAAATCCTCCACCCCACCCCACCCCATCCGTACCTCATCTATACTTCTACGCAAAAGTCAAAGATGTTTAAAATTCAATTTTTTGACCATCTCCTTTCGTATGGATGTATGAATATAATTTTCATTTTTTTTTTTAATTCAACTTTTTGCTGGCTAAAATTATTTCTACGTAAAAAATAAAGAAAAAAATAAGAAGAGAGAGTACA
Organism: Ferrisia virgata; assembly: GCA_900060175.1. NCBI lineage: Eukaryota > Metazoa > Arthropoda > Insecta > Hemiptera > Pseudococcidae > Ferrisia > Ferrisia virgata. The sequence goes on along the minus strand of FIZR01000059.1, from coordinate 23,471 downwards.
GTAAAGTATGATGAAAGATCGAGTAGAAATACTTAGGACATATGTAGACCTACCTCGAGTACATGGTATACGTATACACCATGGTACATATCTATCTCTCCAGCTCTCGTTCAAATTATGTATTAAGGATTATGCAATCACATTCTACTTTATGATGACTAATAATGTTATAAGAGTGTATCAACATCTTGACCGCCAAGAGCGTAATTTTAACAAAATCTAAAGGAAATTACGTGTACTAAATTTTTTCATTCACGTATTATAACAACGATGATCGCAACTGTTGGTATTAGTAATTTCGCATTATCCTTACTCATCATACAGGTACGGGTACTTTATGTTTCTCTTTCGAGTACCTACGCACATTTAAATACATAGGCATATCTAGATACGTGTGTTGTATATCGCGATCAACAGAATGTGACTTAAAGCACTTACTCTCTCAACGAAGTTGGTATGTGCTAGGCACATAAGGTACATTACTTATTTTCAAGTTGCCAAAAGTCATGTACCAACGTAAATACATACAAAATAATGTGCTTGATATTGGGTGTTGTTTCTTGGGTCTTTTTAATTAAACCAGCTCTATTCAGGTAATTTACAATTTATTGCTAATTACATTACGTAAGTCAAATTATATATTTTGAAAATTATAAGAGGCTTCAACAAATAGACTTTTCCCGCAGTTTGAAATTTTTTTGAAAGATTTGTATGCAAAAAATTTGAAAATAGAATGAAATTTGGCGATTCATGCAGACACTTTAGTCCACGTGCTAAAATTACAGAGGGTCTGTAGCAGAGACACCTTGTTCAAAATTTCCAAATTATTTTTGAAGGATGAAGCAAAGGTTAGCATGGTAAATTGTCAATACCTAGACCTACCTATTAAGATAATAATGAATCAGAAACATTAGCATAGATACACTTACCCCCATAAACATTTGGTACTACTTTGGATAAGAGTAGAATCCGATGATGACATATTCTGCTTAGGGTAAAATTCATTTCTGAAACAAAAATTATTATTCATTATTAATTACAAATACTACAAAAGGTAATCTTCTACATTTTCATATTAAAGAGCATAGCCGAGTAAGATAGGTTGAATCGGTCCTTGGATGGGATTTTCAAACTTTCTAATAGTTAGTTCCTTTGCGCTGAAAATTCGCTAATAAAAATTTTGCCCTCCCCCCATCCACAGATATTGGCCGTAAAGTATTCAAAATACGAGTTTAGTTTGTAATTTTTTATATTCCATAGTTCTCGATCGAATTTTTTTCAATTTGCAGAAATTATGGACCGTACCACAGGTCTACCTTGGAAATTTTTTCAAAATTTTTCGAATTTTAAAAGCTCAATATCTCCACGTTGTTATAGACTTGGAACGACGAAAAAATATGCGTCATGTGGGATAAGTGCAACATATTTTATAGGGAATTTTTTTCTACAGTAGAAGACCTCGAAAAATGTAAAAAATCGTATTTTTTTCACTCAATTTGCGTTCAAAAATTTTAATTCTCAAAACATACACCACGTGACTTATTTTTATTCCGATAGTACATTTTCAACACGGTAAACATTTTTTTTTGCTTTTTGGATCCAGGGAGCTTCATTTTTGTGTTTTTATAAAACTGAGGCGTAATAGTACGGGCTTTTCAGCTCAAAAATCGCCCTCAGCTTGACCCCCTCCCCCTTTTGAGAGGTTCTCAGCGTATCTAAAAATTCACAAATACACCATCAAAATTGGCATATTAAACACCACGTAGCACGATGAGGTGTGAAAATTTTAAAAAATGCGATGCTTTTTCAGCCTGATTTTCACGACATATTACAACCATGAGAACTAAAAAAAAAAAAAACGTTGCGGGTAGAAAAGGTTCAATGGGGCTAAAAAGTCGAAACCCCCAAAAGACACATCAAGGGTCCCTACAGACCGGCCATACCTAATTTCAACTTCCTAGCCCAATTTGGAAGGGAGTTATGCGAGGAACAAACTCGAAAAATAAGAAAAAACTATGAAAAAACAACATATTGGGGACTGAAGGGATGAAATGAGGTTGAAAAGTCGAAACCCTCAAAAAGCACATCTGCGGCCCCCGCTAAATGAACGTGCATAAGTTCAATTTCCTAGCTCAATTTGGAGGAGAGTTATGCGAGGAACAAGTTCAAATAATAAGAAAAAAAAAACAAAAAAACCCCATATTGGGGGCTGAAGGGGTGAAATGAGGCTGAAAAGTTGAGACCCCCAAAAAGCATATTTAGGGCCTCTACTTAATATACTTAGCCAATTTCAAGTTCCTAGCTAAATTCGGACGGAAGTTATGCGAGAAACAAGCTCAAAAAATGAAAAAAAATGAGAAAAACCGATCAAAAAACCACCTTTCAGGGTTGTGGGGTGGGGGGAGGGAGTGCAATGGAGCTAGAAAGTCAGAAATCCCAAAAGGTACGTCTAAAGCTCGCACATCTAGGGCCCCAACTAAATGTACATACCAAATTTCAACTTCTTAACTCAATTTAGTGGGGAGATAGGGGTGGAACAGCCCCTGTTCAAGATCAAAAAGGGGAAAAATCACCATATCTGCCTTCCTAACTGACTTAGAAGACTGATTTTTGGATATGTTACACAACTTTTGATTTCCTTCCAATTGGCTTATTAAAAGGCAATTTTCGCGTTTTTACCCCCTCAGCACCCCCTCCCCCAAATTGGGACATAGCTGAATTTTAACCCGAATACATCTGTACTCATATATATCTAATCTGTCACTAAATTGAGCCGATTGATCGAATTGGAGCGATTTTGGTCGGTATCGGGCTAAGTAAATTATTTTAATGTTCGGGAAAAAAAATAATAAAAATAAATATTATCTGACATGGTTAAAAATCGTCTTAATGGTCTATTAAGACCCCAAAACGGATTTCGTTGATGCTACTCCTCACCCTCATCCGACTATAATAGCCTCGTTTTCATTGACAATATGACATAGAAAATCAGGCTAAAAAAAGAAATCCTTAAATTAAAAATACTTAGCATAAAACAGAAAAAAACATTTTTTTGAGAACCACTGTAAAATTAGCTATAGAAAGGAATAGATCTGCTAATTTAGTTTTGACCAAATTTTTCTACACATTATGATTTTTGTAATTTTTGAAAATATAAAAAAAAACCCAAAACGATGTTTTTGGAGAACTCCTTGAAAAATCAGATACGGTAGGGAAAAGTGAAATATCCCTCTTAAGTGTCTCAAATTGACCTCCTGGTGCAGTTTTGACTAAGTTTTTCTAAAAATACCCATAAATTTTTGGATTTTTGATTTTTGAGTACACCGAAAAAATCAGCTGTGGGAGGAAAAAATGAACAATCCCTCTAAATTGTGCTAAACACATACTCTAAGTCCATTTGAATCGGATTTTTACATAAAAAGTAATTTTTTTAATTTCCCACAATTTTTATAAAAAATTATAAAAATGACGTTTTTTGAAGGCTCTTGAAAAATCGACTATAGAAGTAAAAATAAAATACATCCCTTAATCGAGTATAATTGATATCCTACATCGATTTCAGGGGGGGAGGGTCATTTCTCAAAAAAATCTCCTCCATAGTTTTTGTAAAAATCATGAAAAATTGCAAAAAAAAATTTTTAACCCTTGAAAAATGGTGCAATGATGAAAAAATGTCGTTAATGGTCACTTTGAATAAAAATAAATGGTTATTCCATTTTTGAAAAAATTTTCACATATGCAAGGCGTATAATTTATACCTACTACGCGACGTATAACAGATGAAAATTCACAAACAGTCAGTTAATTAAATTTGTAGATGATGGTTCGTATATTACATACAATATTGTATGAATGAAATGATTGCTTATTATATATCGCTCATATAGTGCCTGTATATATGTCCATCCAACTGCTACACAATAGGTGAGGTAATTTAATAGCTTTATGACGCCGTGCCGCCAATCCGATACAAAACTTATGTACCTATTTATCCGCATATTAATACATAATAAAAATCAACTAGGTATATCACTCTTGTTAATATACATTCGAGTGGATACATATAGGTAAGTATGTATTAGTAAGTAATGGTATCTATTAACCAGTGTTGTTCCTATGTACATGTACACTTATTCATCACACACTGGTATAGGTAGGTAATAGGTAGTATGGTAGTATGGAACCTACACTAACACACAACCAAAGCTACGTATCGCGTGCATAGGTGCTATATGGGCAGCCACTGCGCCATATAGCCCTTTGGCTGTCACCGCTGCCATATTATTACAAATTTTCGTCTGATTAATTGTTATTTATTTTATTGACGGGCGGATACTACTGCCGGCGTATACGTTCCTACTCGTTGTACACAATTTTTTTTTTTTTTTTTTTTCCTACATCTGTGTACCTACATTGCCAGCTGTTATTGTTTGTAAATTAAATTAACCATTTGATTAGTACAGTTAGAGGTACTATACTCGATAGGTAATAGGTAATATTATCATTTTGTATTGGTTTATGTACAGCTATGACGATTGATATACCAATATGGATTTCGATACATGTTGTATATCATGTCATAGATGTAAGGGTGTTGTCCTGTCAATTCATTTAAATAAGTAATAAGTACAAATGAATAATTGTACTTGTACTTGTAATCGACAGGCTATCAATGTCAGCACACAAAAAAATATGTCTAATATGTTCCAGTGTAACGAAGTGGAATGGTTCGTTAAATGTTACTGACAAATTTTTGTCATCTCACTATAAAATAAAATAAGATTAGAAAAATTAATTTTACAATAAATTACCATTAGTGACAACTTTTCATCCCTTTGTCTGTTTCCATTTTTTTCAAAGGTTCTCAACATTTATCATACAGAAAGAAACTTTTTTTAGCGATCATTATCATTTTGAGCGAATTCGAAACAACATATCAAGAAAATTTCGAAACCAAATTCTGTTCTGTTGAAGTTGATTTTTAGTCTGATTTTCTATGTAATTGTTTATTCACCTTTGGCAGATGACGTAGGATATCAGCAAAATCCGTTTTGGGGTCATGGGAGTCCATTACGACCATTTTTGGCCATGTTGGATTTTTATTTATTTATCTATTCTGAAAAAACCCACTTCAAAGTCTACTATTGACAGGTAGATGATGGGTCAAATGTGGAAAGTGCTAAAGAACATTTTTCATTTTCCTCAATATTTAAACTTTTAATTATAAAATCAATCACGATCGAAATCAACTAATTTACCCCGACATTTCGATTTAAACTCATAAAATTAATCCAGAGTCAAGGTCTACTAATTTTTCTCAACATTTCAACTTGAAATCTCAAAATCAATGCAGAGTTGAGGTCAGCTATTGATGGGTTAACTGATGACGACATTTCAACTCAAAATCATAAAATAAATTCAGGGTCGTGGTCAACTATAGATAGCTCAAAATCAAACATCTTTAATTTTTTTGACATGATGTGTCTTTGAACTGGTGGTCAACCTGCAAAGGCGTGACGTTTTCGGTGTAACGTTTCTGATGTAATGATTTTTATTTTTGGGCTTTGTATTAAAATGTTGAAATCAGATTCTTCCTTGACATTTCAGCTTGAAATCTTAAAATCAATTCAGGGTCAAGGTCAACTGTGGATGGGTCAACTTTCATTAATTTTCCTTAACATTTCAAGTTAAAATCATAAAATCAACCAGGGTCAAATTCCACTGTGGATGGGTAAACTTTAAACGTTTCTAATTCTCATCTACATTCTAACTTAAAATCATTAGATTAATCGTTCATAAAATCCGTCCACTGATGTCAGAAATATCTCTAATTTTCCTCAACGTCATAAAATCTGCCCACAGATGTCATTCTTGGTCGTCAAAATCCATCCACTGAGGTCAGTCCATTGATGATGTTACACTCCTGATGGTCCACTCATGTCATCCAATAATAATGCTAAACTGTTGGCAGTCATCTGTTGATGATTTTTCCAGAATGCGCTTTTAAACATCTTTCAATATTAAAGTCATTTTTTTTAGCTCAATACTAACCAAATACCAATCAAATTTGGGAAATAGGCATCCATTGGTGGCGAATGTGGTGAATTTTGAGCTTAAAAAATTTTAGAAAAAAACATTTTGAAAAATTCCGGATATTTATTTTTAGACATTTTGAAAAAACGCTAGCTATTTTGAAAAAATTCTAAACATTTTGAAAAGTTCTAGTCATTTTGAAAAAACCTAGACATTTTGAAAGAATCCTAGACATTTTGAAAAAAATCAAGTCATTTTGAGAAAATTCTAGACATTTTGAAAAGGTTCTAGTCATTTTGAAAAAAACCTAGACATTTTGAAAAATCTAGTCATTTTGAGAAAATTCTAGACATTTTGAAAAGGTTCTAGTCATTTTGAAAAAAATCTAGACATTTTAGGAAAATTTTATCCGTTGATTCGTTTCTATCTGTTGGCTCAATAATGAAGCCTCTAAAGCAATATTGTTTTCATCGTAAATTTAAGGACTTATTTTGGGTTTATAAAGATCAGAAAAAATCCCATACATATTACAGATACTTTATCTTAATGTTTTCAATTTTTGCAATAACTTTCAAAAAAATTTGATTGAAAGTGCAAGGAAGAAAAATTAGTGTGAAAGAGTCTTCCAAAATACATATTTTATTCGCCCTCTCCGTCTTCTCACATATATGATGATATGAAAAATTGCTAATACGTAAAAAAAATCTATTTTCACTAGGATCATATGAGCTCCCCCAAAAAAATTCTCATTCGTGTAACTAATGATAGATTATTATCTTTATCCCTCACTTTACAGAATTTTTTTAAATTTTTACAAAGACAAAAAATAAACTTTTGCAACAACCATTTTTGCGCTATATTTAAAGTTGAGCAAGTACAGAGTTTTATCCTCTCTAATTTGAACAGCTTCTATCTAAAAATAAAAAAAAATTATTTTAATTTCTCTGAATGTTTAAAAATTTGTCAAAAATTGAAAAAACAACTTTGATAGCTAAAAATTTAGTTCCATAGGTTTTCGAAATTTCTCTTTTGATTCAGCTTGGTACCATTCAAATTGGAGAACAATCATAAATACAAATTTTCATTTCAGATGAATAAATGTTCATTAATGACTTTGAAAAATATTAGAATCAGGAAAATGATGATGATTTAAAATAATAATCAAAATGTGCTTTGAGTACAAGTGGCCATACGATCACATTTGAATATCAATATTGATCACGGTCAGCAGGGCAAAATATGTAGGTATGTACATACACAAAACCAGGGCACATACTCGTATTTCTCATTACGTAACACACTCTCAATAAAAACCCGAAATGGTAAAAAGAAAAATAAAACAAACAGCACATGACACGACGACAAGCCTCTTTTGTGTTCGACTGCGACTCGTTATTTTCGGATATAGCCATCAGGGTAATCATTATTTAAAACTAGATCGATTTGAAGTCGAATACCTTCGGGGATTACGAGTCCGAACTTTTTTCCTATACGTTCTTATACATATAAAAATACAGGTACTTTTCGAAGCTCTTGTTATTTTACTATTTTTATATACTTGTGGCATAAAGAGATACCTACTCTACTAACACACATATATATGTACATTGCACATACAACTCTTCGTCCCTTTACAGTAAAGAAATTACATACAGGTTAGGTACCCCTTTACCTATGTACAAATACATTATACTCATACATACTCGTGGATAAAAATACTAGATACACGAGACACGCGACTTATTATTCTTCCAACGGCTCGTGTACCTTTCTTATGTACAATGTATACCTATAGATACAAATGACTATAGTACATCATACTTTAGTAATTTTTTTTTTGCCATCGTTGTATGAAAAAAAAATTGCTCGTATTCCAACGCTATCGTCGACTGTAAAAGAAAAAAAAAGTACACCACGAAAGAGAGTATAAATAGTAGAACACACCGCACCGGGCGCTTGGACACGCCTAACTATTAACACTGATCAAGCTGATAAAATACACAATATTACCACAGCTTACACAGAGATACCTGCATTCATACGTATTATATGTAAGTACATACGTGTGTTTCTGTTTACCATCTCATAATAGACTTACTCTCGTGTGCGGTCAAACTAAATACTCATTAATACATTGTAGGTCTAGAGGTATATAGGAGGTACCTTGTATTATGTAACGTATCTTCATACACTCGAATATTATAAAGCACTCAATCGGAAGATATGGTACTGAAGTACATTAAGCAAATATTATGCAGATCATTCTGGTCCTAAGCTGGCGAGCATGGTTTGACCGCCATCAAGAGTGTATCGAGCTCATAGTATACTATAAGTAGAGATACCTACCTGTATAACGTCTATCATTAATCTGACACTATATATCGAGTATTTTTCCATCAAATATTACGCAAATATGTGCACACATCGATACTAAACCTTTCATATGGGTCTACTGACCGATAAATTTACTCTTGTGAATTGGCAACAAACTTCATTAGAATGCTCTAAATTTTCCATCGAAGTTTATAATAAAATTAAGAATTTATTTGAAGACTTACAAATGTAACCGTGTACCCGTTTATAATAGACCATAATCGTGGATAATATAATAATCAGTTTTGTGAAAATAAATGTACCAATGTCAGTTTTACCAAGTTTAGTAGCTTGATTCATGCTATTGAGACTTGCGAAAAAATTCTCTCAAATATATGAATACCAAAGGGTGTTCCATTAATTGTTCCCATTCTCTAATTTTCGAAATAACTATAAAATATGATTAGATGAACATGAAAAATAATTATTAGTGCAAAACCATTTCTAAAAATTCAATCTGATAATTAGGGAGGGGGGAAGAATCTCATGCACAAGAATTTTTCTGGAATTTTCCAGCCTATGGGCGGAGAGGGGAATAAGAAATCAATTTTGAATCAACACATTTTCAACCATAAGGAATGCTATAGAAATCATGTTTCTCTATTATTCCAAATAGTAGCCTGGAAAAAATTTCAATTTCGCAGAATTTTTTTCAACAACTGATTCACCTTAGCCCAAACATTACATCTGTCTGATCCCTATCCACTCAATATAAAATGTTTCGAAGAAACTGCAAGTATTGATTGCCTTCAAGACAGTAAAATTGCCTCGATGCAGTAAGCATCAAAATGCACACTTGTAGAAGCCATTGGTGTAAAAAACATCAGGGTTGAAGCATACAAGGTGCTATCCAAAAGGTTCCGGATTGACGCAGTAATGCAAAAATGGGTAAGGGTATCGACCCATGCATACAATGAGAGTTAGATACATGCTTTAGGAAGATACTGTACAAGTTTAAACTCGATCGGTTCATTTGACTTTAGTTTATAAATTTTTTTAGCAAAGACATGTTTGCCTTCAATTTCTTGAGAAAATTGGGTGCAACTGCAACCAGCATTCATGAAATGTTAAAAATAGCACACGATGAGTTATTTATGAATCGTACTCAGATTTCCTTTTTGTTTGCTAGGTTTAAGAATGGTAGGCAATCGGCTGATGACAATGACAGATCAGCAAAACCATCAACAAACACCATGCCAGAAGTCATCGTGAAAATCGAAGAAATTATTCGTATCGATTGTTAAAAAACAATTTAGACTAGTACTGCGATATTTTGAGGCAGTTTTGAAAGGATATTCGCCAGAATGGACCAGAACATTGGAAAGACCAGAATTTGGTGTTGCATCAGGATTGTACGCCGCTGCATAGCTCTTACTTAATGCAACCGTTTTGGACCAACATTCAATGATGGAGTTTCCCCAACCCGTATTGACCAGATTTAGAGTTCTTTCTAGAATGAAAATCAAGTTAAAAAGGCTGATGTTTTGAAACTTTGAAAGAAATTTAAACAGAATCACAGGGAGGTCGTAGACACATTCACAGCAGGACTCCAGAAAATATTTTAACAGTGGAAAACTCGCTGAGACTGGTGTATACGTGCGCAAGGGAAGTATTTCGAAGGTGATGATGGTCATCTACCTTAAAATTATTTTGATGGAAGTCACAACATCAATTTAGGAACTTTTGGATTGCATCTCGTAGGTGTAAGAACAGTAGTTCTAAAGCATCAGCATTAAAGCCTTGGTGGTACTAAAGTATTGCTGTAAAATCACCGGCGTTGAAAGCACCGATGTAAAAAGCCCTGTTGTTAAAGCATTGTTGCTAAAAACATTAGTGTTGAGGCATTGCTGTTAAAGCATTGGTGTTAAAGCAACAATGAAAGAACTCACCAGCGTTGAAGCGCTGATATTAGGGTACTGGTGTAAAACGCATCTGAGTAGAAATCATCTCTGTGAAGTACATGATGTAAAAAGCAATATAAAAAACATCTGTGTGAAAACAGTCAATGTGGAAAGCATGTGTATAAAAACAGCATTGGTGCTGGAGCGTTGGTATAAAAGCATTAGTGTTAAAGTGCCAGTGTAAAAGCACCAGTGCTAGAGCATTGGTGTTAAACCTCTAATACCAAAGCACAGTTGTAGGTTCATTAACGTTCAAGCATTAATGCTACAGCATCAGTGAAACACGCAGTGGTACTAAATCATCAGCCAAGAGATAAGAGTCGTCACGATTATACTGCTGCTAACAAAGTGTGCCACTTTTCACAATCCTGCACCTTCTTCACTGACATAGCGTGTGATCCCATTCGCGCCTTTATTATTTGGGCATATCTGCTAAGAGATTTTCTCTACCTCTTGAATCAAGTACTTTGTCAAAGAGAATGCCCTTTTCTGAATTCTCCTCATTTTATCTAGCCATGTATCCAAAAAATCCCATAATGCGCTTCTCACATAAATCGCTCAGAATTACTGCCTTCTCCAGTTCTTCAGCAATTGACTTGTTTGTCCTTCAAGCTTTTCATGCTATCTTCAACATTCTTCTCCAGAACCACATCTCAAAAGCATATATATTTCTCTTTCGTTATCTGCCTTTAATGTTCATGTTTCTGTCGCGTACAAAAAAAAAAAACTGGAATCACTAGGGTTCTGATCAGCCTCTTCCTAGTTTTCTTGAATATCTTCTGGTTACATGTGACATTCTGTAGTCTGGTCATTGCTGATTTGTCCAATTCAATTTGGCGCCTTATTTCTGCCAAAGATCCACCATTGGACACTCTAGTTGATCGCAAGTAAACAAAAATGTCGACCATCTTATATTCCTTCGATACATCAGACTGTGGAAGACATCCGGCCCGATTTATAACCATAGCTGTAGTCTTTGAAGCGTTGATGCGAAGTCCCAGTCCTTTGTTCACTGCTTTCACTCCATTGATTAGCTCAGCCAGCTCTTCTTCATGTGCTGCAACCAGTGTAATGTCGTCTGCAAACCTGAGATTTAAGATTCTTCTGACACCAACTAAAATTTCTCTATTCCAATTTTGGAGTGTCCATCGCATGATTTATTCGCCATATATTAAAGAGCAGGGGAAACGTTATGTATTCTTGTCTCACTCCTCTCTCTCTCTCTCTCTCTCTGACTGGAAAAAACTTGATTCTTCACAGGCTCATGTAAAAATACACATATAAGAAACAAATTTTCTGTAGCCCTCTTAGGTTTGGAGCTATAGAGATTCAAAAATTTCTCATGTTTATCACCAATCCCTTCCAAAAAACTGTACTTCGTGTAGTTGTGGTGCTGAGAGTAGGAAAGGGTTTTGCGTTCAAAATAATTTTTAGAGCAATCTAATAGTATGCTATGGTTTATTCCAAAATTCAAGGACATGAACATTTAACCATTCTTAATTGAGAATTAGATACCTAGATACTCTCTACATATATACCAAATGATACAGACTTCAACAGCACTTATTTAAAAGAATGCTGAACACAAAGCATACACGATTTGTGAAACTAAACTGATGATATAAAAATTACGATTAAATCACAAAAAAAAAAAAAGATTCATAACGGAAACAACAGAGTAAAGTTCAAGTATGACCATTAGGATTAAGAATAAGCTATCAAGGATACTACATTAATATAAACTGCAGGTCATTAGACACAGTACCTTGTAAGTAGGTAGGTACGGGTTCGAAAAAAAAAATGCATGATTTAATGCGGAGGCACTGCCGTCAAATTTATAATTTCATAGTATCAAGGTGATAATACATACTATACAAAATATGAATTAAACGATTACCAAAATTGTAGCTCAGCGTGTAAATAGTACCCGTATATTATAGTATACCTATTACCTACATATAAGATAGTTTTTACTCTCTTTAAATTACAGTCCTTGATCTTTTTAGATGATTTAACCGCTCAAGCGAGCAATGATTCTATTGTTTTTATTTTTATTTTTTTTTTATTTTAAAGATTCAATGCACTGCACGAGTGTGTCTTATGGGCGAGGTGGAGCTAAAATTGAATTGAGAATAAATTAGTTTTGTTTTTCTTAGTATCATCCTGTCGTAGTGCGTCAAGATAGTGTAAGTAAACAAATCCATACCTATGATGATGATGTCTGCTTTGCTCGTGGTGTTAGTAAAGGTAGGTCAGCAGAGATCCTAGAATGTTTGCGAATTTTGGGGCCTGCAGTGAAAACCACCAATCCGAAAAATTTGAAAAAATTCTGGTATGTGTAAAATACTCCTAATAACACGAGATTGTTTTTTCAAGTTGCCAACCTCAAAAAGGGAATCCTACAAGCGCTCCTCCAGTTTTCAAAAATATTTTCACAGCAATATGTACTAAAAAAAAGTCCACAACACTTCCCCTCCCAAGTTACTTTCACTTTCAGAAAACTCCACAGAAAAAAAATTAACATAACTCCCCCCCTTCACCACATGGATCTCCCAGCCTCAAAAATCATCTATTAGGTTGTGGCTAACGAGTTCATGTAAATTAAATTTTGTGATCCAAGGTCAAAGAGCTTAACTCATCTTGCTATAATGCCTTTGAGCTTTTTACATAGGTCAATTACGACGAATCATGGGAATGGAGCCAATATTGTTGAAAAGCTCCTCGCTACTCTTCTAATTTCTAAAAGTGACTATTTTTAGCCTGTGATACTTCATCTATTACTTTACACCACCTCTCCCTCTCCCCCCAATCACAATCTTCCTACTGACGAACTAAGATCATCCCTAACCTCATCTGTACTTAAAAATATTCTGAAAGTATGTTACCGACAAATTGAAGGTTTGAAAAATTGCATTATGGAGGGGAAAGGGTGGGGGGTGGAAGTAAAAAATTTCATGATTTTGGCATGTGTTATATCGAAATATATGTTTTCAGAGGTGCAGAATACGAATCTGGCAGTATTTTGCACTTTAAAGGTAAGGGTGTGGAGCTGGGAGGAGGTACATAAGTGTAAGGTAAATTTCGCTCCAGATTGATAGTTAAAACACGATTCATGAGCTGATAATTGTTGAAATGTACAGTTGAGCATTCTCCGATGCCGGAATTTGGAATTTTAGAACATTTCTCAAAGTGGCTGAGGGGAGCTGAGGGGAAAATGAAAACTTTCATCATCCTAGCATGTGATACATCAAAATATATGTTTTCAAGGATGCAGAATACGAATCTGGTACTATTTTGCATTTTGTACGTATGGGAGTGGAGCTGAGGGGAGGCACTTATGTGTGAGACGAATTTCGCTTCAAATTGACGATTAAAACGCGGAAAATTCCTCAACGGATGCGATGGGTCGAGGAAAAAAGTGATGAATTTCATCATCCTGACTTGTGAAACATCAAAATATATATTTTCAAGGGAGCCGGTGCTATCAAATGGCACCAGTTTCAGCAATCAACCTTTTCGGGAGAAAGTTCACATAAGTTGCGAATATTTGTGCTTTCACTGTGCTGCAAGGCAGAGCAGCTGCTGATCGACAGATTGGTGATTGTGGAAATAGGCATGCATATCACAACTTTTGCGACTGGTGCCAAATTTCAACCCAATACAAACATTTTGTAAATACTTTTCTCCATTAATGTGAGGTCATTATATCCAAATTTGTGTAGTCTAGCTTTTCTCTCCCTTTATCTCATACGTCTAGGTTCTTAGATACGCTGATAACACTTATCACTCCTGAAATTTTTCAACAACGTCTCCCCCTACACCTTTTGATACGAATGTTCCATAAAAAGCACACCGAGCACGTACGCATATTTCCATAAATTATACCGATAGTAAATTTAAAACATCGCACTACGCCCGTACGGTTGTATATAGAATCAATTCGTACATCGCATCGGCGGTAGAAGGACGGTGAAAGGGAGCGGGACACGACAAGACGCGTTTATCCGCCAAATAATTACCGTCGAACTTTTCTTTCCGCCGCGTCGCGTCGCAAATTCACGAGCTCACGTCGAGCAAATGTGTTATAGTAATAAACATACGGCCAAACTTTATCGTAATACACCGTTTACGGAGACGTACCTGCCTATGTGTATGTGTGTGTGTACATATGCAAGGTATCGTTTAGAAAAATCAACTCCTCCACAACTCTCGCTACGGACCCGGGGGGAGGGGGACGTTTATTTTATGTAAATTAACAACACGACCGTTCGCTCATTCGTACCCTATGTGTTAATTCTTCGGTTGCGGTACCCGAATAAGTTTTACTCTCCTCCAGTTTCTTTGGTCCGCTTCGTTTATCCATTTCACGGTACACCTCCCTCACCCGCCTTCTTTTTGGCTCGAGTATTTATGATACAAGTGCGAGGAAATTTCGAGTCGAATATCAAACAACTATTTATTATTATTTTCCGACGCGACGATAAATAAAGCCAGCGTACGACCAGCTACTAAGCGTAATACATCATAAGGAGCCCAACACACTCTTCATCATCATCGTCGTCATCGTCGTCGTTGTCCTCGTATTGCCGAATTGTAACAGCCTTTAGGTATTTGTTTTCTCATCCGTTACATAACCAGTGTTATAATAAATTTACACGTTGCAGAGCTATTAAAAAAAATAAAAATTCACCCGAATCGAGTTTTACAACATATTGACACGTTGAGAAAAATAAATATATGATCTGCGCACCCAATAACCTAAATATGTATGGTACGTATGCAATTATGAATATTCTATACGAGGTCGAGGGTGCATGCATAGAGCACAGTAAGCTATCAGAATGCAGGACTGGATAGTGGTGCTATTTTTCAAAATATCTTCGAAAATAATATCATTAGCTTGAATTTCTCAAAGAAAACCAAGCTATTAACATTTATCAACCTGCAGCATTCAAGAAGACGGGGGCATCCACAAAACCCATATTAGGGTTCAAGAAAACCATTGAAACCATTTATGAACATGCCAAGTGTTTATATTATCATTATATTTTATTTCAATATTTTCCTCCCACAAAGACTACGAGTAGAATCATTTACTCTGCTCTCAATATCGAACAAAATTTTTTAAAATTGTCCTATATATTTAAATTTTGGGAGAATTTGGTGTATATGAGTTGGGATCAAAGTGACAGCGAAAAAATAAATTTTTTAACTAAAATTTCCGCACATCATTAAAATGTGCTATTGCTACAAGGCACTCGAAGTTGAGGATGTGACTCCCGAGCGCGTTACATTTCCCACCGACGACACGTGGTGACGAGTTACCCATGTACGGGCCCCTCGTTTCACGGAAAACCAACTATTTATTCTTGGTTTTTACTTTGAAATTGTTTCTTGTAATAAGCGATGGGAAAAAATTTTTGGTGCCAAGATCATAAATAAATCAGGTTTTTTTCATTTGCAACCCGGAGCGGGTACACGAGTCTCGTCATCACGTGTCACTGGTGGGAAATGTTGTCATGCGCTCGAGAGTCACATCTGCAACTCTCAAGTGCCGTGGCAACATGGAATAATATCAACTCAGAGAACTAAAATTTTGGAGTTCATGTTTTGGTATGTAATGGCACATTTTAACAGGATGCTGCAAATTTTATTCTTTCTAGTGGAGATGACCTTGAGTCAAAATCCAGTCATGTCTAAATTTTGCCAACGTATATTTGAAGGAGTAAAAGTCACAAAAAATGTTTCTTTTCAGGCCAATCCATAGAAAATCAAAAATTACACACTATATCCAAATATCAGAATTTCATGTTAATTAGGAGGGGAGACATAAAGGTTTTCCAACTTACTGATCTTGAAAAACGACGATTCTTCGCCCCTGCCCCTTCAACGGAGCCAACAGTTGAAATTTAGTGCGTAGGTGAATAATAGCATAGACTAGCCTCATGGAGTTTTCAACTTTTCAATTGCAATGCAGCATCTTCTATCCCTCTTAAAAAACAGGAGTTGAGTTACAATTTTGCCAATTTTTGAGTTTGTTCATGGCAAAACAACAACCCCACTGTGTGTGCCTGTGTGGGGGACACCGGCGTGTCAACCATAGCAGCAGAGCCGGGCTAACCACCCGTGAACCACCCTGTACGCATGGTAGCTTCAGTCCCCCGAGAAGATACCCGCATGGCTGGGACATGGACAAAATAGGGGTGCTATTACCTCTGTAACAGTACCCCTCAGCCACGCAAAGGAGGGTGCGGGACATCGAACCTCCGGGAAAACTGGGTGAAAAGCGCCACAACTATGTTAGTGGATGCCAAAGAAGACAAAAGATGCACAAAAGTCACCGACAGGGCCGGAGGACTATGGTCCAATGGGAAACTGCTAAGAAGCGACAATGCCACTGGCAGAGCCGGAGGACATAAGTCCAATGGGTAACTGCCAGGTAGGCCAGAGCCTCCCATCTGAGCGAAAAGAAGCAAAAGTGGCCAAGAGAAGCCCACCCCCAGCAGGACATAGGTGTTCCCAGTTTCCAGTGGACTCCCGAAGTAATGTCGAAAGATGGTTCCGGGAGTCCTTACCCCAGCTGGAAAGCCCTACTAGGGGAAAAAAGTTAGGTTAGGTTGAGCTCTTTTCTTTTGTTATTCCTTAAGGTGATTTAATGAATAACTCTTTCCAAGATTGAGCAAGGAGATTCAAATTCTGCATGTTAAATTATTAAAGGTCCTAAATGTAACTGCTGGATTCAAGGACAATTTCCCAAACCCAATTTTCCAAAAATCCATTTCACCCGAGCACAATTTTCCAAATTTAATTTTAACAGATCTGTTTTTCCAAACATCAAGTTCTCAAATTCAGCATCTGGAATATCTGTATATTTTCCTTAATTTCAGCTTTTCAAATCTTATATACCGAATGACATTTTTGTCAAGATTTCAAAGTCAATTTCTCAAATACCTCTTCCTCATCTCTTTTTCTTTCTAATATTTTTGGAAAACCATGAGAAATTCAACAAGTATTTTCTTCGGATACTCTTCGTGTTACTAGATTTGGTACATTTATCTAACTTACCAATAACAAAGGTTCAATAGAGAGTTCATGCAACTGAAATGTATTTTTTTGGAATTCAGTACCTATATCAGGGAATTGAGAGTTGATGAAAACTGTATCAGGAAAATTAAATTGGAGAATTTATCTTTAGGGAAAATGGATTTTCCAGAAGTTGGATTCAGGAAGGTATCTACGAACCACCACTTAAGAGGGTGTACTTTTTAGCCCCATTACAGCCAATTACAGCCAATTACAGCCTTAAAATAGAAGCTTTTTGGGGAGTTCTTGCCATTTTTAAAATTGGCTCCTCATGTAACTCCCTTCAAAACTAAATTGAGGTCCTTAAATTAGGTATTCCGGTTTAGCAAGTATTCTAGATCTTTATCTGTTCTGCGTTTTGACATTTCAAACCCTGTTACACTCTCTTCCCTCTGTTAGCCTTTGAAATTGGATTTTTAGGCAATTTTTGCTGTTTTTCTCGATGGTTCCTCGCATAGCTGTTTCCTTTGCCATGTAAGTACATTTTTCAGGGGTTTTGTACCTTCTGGAACTTTCAGCTACTCACTCAAAGGTCAGACTCAATACACATACAATTTTTTGATAATTTTGAAAAATAAAAATACAAGCAATGAAAAAATTGATTTCAAATTAGTACCGTATTAGATTACCTATGCCTATTCCGAGATACTGTCTTTAGGTGATAATATTTAATGGATTTTCAATTTTCAAGTTTCGGTTTAATTTTTCATAAAATTACAAATTCTGCTCATAAAATTGAGGTTAAAAATTCCATTTTGGAAATGATATTAATACAGGCCCGTAACCAGCCTTAATTAGGAGGGGATGCTGACTAAATGCCAGGGGATGCTGGATAAACATTCCCCATGACAGGGGCATACTAACAGGGGGAGGGGATGGTGTGTAAGCTCATGTTAATTTTTTTTCTTAAAACCTCTGAAAACGCATTTTTTGATTGTTAAAAAAGTCCATACTTTGTCTTCTCTTCGGTCGGGACCTACCAGGACATTCCCTTAAATTCATTTTTAGCCTGCTGATTTACAGTGTCATATTGTCAATGAAAACGAGCCTATTACAGTCCATCGAGCTATGGTGGATGAAGGGAGAGTACAAGACCATTTTGGGCAATGACATATTTCTTTTTATTTATCCCCCCCCCCCCCGAATACTAAAATCATTTACTCTGCTTGATACCAACCAAAAACGCAGTAATTTGGTCAATCAGGTCAGTTTGGTGGTGGATTAGATATTTATGATTGGGGATGACCTTGGGTCAAAATTTTGTTACGACTCTATTTTGGGAGAGGGGGTGCCAGGGGGCCAAAAACGCAAAGATTGTTCCTTTTTGAGCTAATCGAAAGAGCATACAAAATTGTCTAACATATCCGAAAATCAACCTCGTAAGTCAATTACAACATGATATATGAGAGTTTTCCTCTTTTTGACCTTGTAAAAGGGATGTTCCCCTTCTACCTCCCAATCAAATTGAACTAGAAACTTGAAATTAGGTATGTACATTCAGTGAGGATCCAAGATGTACTTTTTGGGGGTCTCGACTTTTCAGTCCCATTGCACATCCACACAGCTGTAAAAATGTAATTTTTCAGTCGATTTTTCCAATTTTTGGAGTTTGTTCCTCGTATACCCCCCGTCCCAATTGAGCTAGGAATTTGAAATGTAATATGTATATATTTAGTAAGGTTCCTAAACGTGCCTTTTGGGCATTTCGGCATTTCAGCCCCGTTGAACCCTCCCTACCAGTAATACTGATTAGAATTCAATTCTTGTGATTATAATATCTCACGAAAATCAGACTAAAAAAGTATCACGTTATAAATGCAGACCCAAAAAGTGATTCACAGAAAAAAATGGAAACCCCCTTCCTTTAAACATTCCTGACTACGCCACTGTCCTATGAGTGAAAAAAAATTGAACAAATTTTATAAGTAATCTTAATTTATAGGTTTAGTTTAGTACAACTGAAGTCTTCTATTCTTTATACCATTAAATATTGAAGTATCTCAACAAAACTTTCATTTGCTTTATTAATGAAACTTTTACGTGGAATGCCCAGCTCAGCTCTTTGGCTACGGCTCTTTAGTAAAATGATTGTAATTTGATTTTCTAAATACCTATTTTCTATTACAGTTCTTTAACGGATAATTATGAGTACCTATTCTGCGTCTACCTATTCCTGTTATACTTGTACATTGTAGCAAATATACCACAGAAGCCTATTTAATGAGTTAATATCTTATTCCGAGCATTCACACGCCACATTAGTCACCTTGACAAAAAAAAAAAAAAAAAAAAAAAAAAAAAAAAAAAAAAAGAAGAAAAGAAAAGCACACAACACACACAAAATATCTATTGAATGCACTTCAAAAGACGAAGCAATTGCACTTCAAGGCAACACTCATTATATTTCGTTTGACCCGGTGCGATCAGTCGGTCGTTCGGTAAACTTAAAGATACAAGGCATAGACACATCGACAAGGGCGCGTCCAGACACACAATACCTTACGGCTATCGCTAATTTGGACTCTGTAGTTCGAGTCACCATTCATATACTGTATGTAGGTATACCGTGTATATGTAGTTATGTATGTGCTATAGTGCTGTAGCACTACGCGATCTTTCCTTTCTTTCTTTCTATCTCCGTTGACCGCATAAAACCATCGATCTAACAGCGTACAACACCACGATAACGTTATCGCCAAAACAGACAGAGACAGAGGGAGAAATTCGACATGTGCTTATTACATCGATTTGCTTAACAATTAGGAAACGTGTACTGTGTGGTACACACTGTACCTACAGTGCCCACGATTACGTTATATCGTCTCTATATAGGTACTCGCATATTAAACGTACTGATCTTCCACATATTTTGCGTGATCATGCTAGACTATACACGATTTTATTCTGGAATATCGAACTGGTTGGAAGCAAATTAAAAAATAAAAACACCGTCTTGTTTTTTCTTCTTCTTTGCAAACATTTACGATCTAGACGAGATCTTAATTGATTTTCGAATCGATACGATTAGGCATAGTGTGTTTATATTACTTGCGATCTTTATTAATTTTCTTGTCGTAGTACGACTTGAATGAAGTTGTTGTTGTAGGTTTTATAAGAGACATAAGGCCACCTGCAGTGTCACTATACTATAACGTTTCTATTTTTTCATTATAACCCCTTTTGTATGGTAAAAGGAGGAGGCTGTTCGAGGAACCAAATTAACACGTGTAGGTAATCTATGTATCCATCTTGAGGGCATGTGAAATTACGTACAAATAAAATAAAACAAATAATTTCGTCAACCTAAGAAGTATTTTCAGACGTATGGTCATCAGGCCTGCTATGTAGTCATTGATATTCTATCAAAGGATACACCAATAGACAGTTTTCACAAAAAATTTACCAAAATAGATGAAATTCGGAGTCAGGTTTTCCTATTGTCTACGCCCCTAATTCGACGTACAGCTTTTGAATACATCATATCGATAATTTAGAGTGGTACACTTTTTGATTCCTGCAAGATAATTTTTAACTGTATTTTTCATAATATAGTTCAACTTTTACCCATTTTTCAACATTTTTTCGTGATTTTTCATCAATTTTCATGCAAGTATTTCAAATTTTCGATGATTTTCTATGATTTTTTTCATATCATAGGTCAATTCAGATTTTCAACACTTTTTCTTGATTTTTGATCAATTTTTTTTGCACTTTTCACTGATTTTATTTCATATTTTAGGTCAGTTTTCACCAATTTATTAACATCTTTTCTTTATTTCAGACCAATTTTTTACACTTTTCACTCATTTTTGTCAAATCGTTTACCCAACTTCCGATGATTTTCAACAATTTTTTTCATACTTCAAATCAATTTTCACCCATTTTTCAACATTTTTTCGTGATTTTTGATGTTTTTTTACACTTTTCACTCACTTTCATCATATTTTTTCCAAATTTCCATAATTTTCCACGATTTTTTCACGTCGTAGGTAAATTTTTACTGATTTTTATCATATTTTCCAATTCTTGATCATTTTTAACAACTTTTTTTTGATTTTTTAGGTCAATTTTTACCTACTTTTCGATGATCTTCCAACGATTTTTATCATATTTGCGGTTCATTTTCACTAAAATTGGGTTAAAATTGTACAAAAATGGGTTAAAATTTCAGATTTCCCTTCGGAAAATCTAAGTAAAAGTACAAAAAATTGATCAAAAATCACCGAAAAGTGTACAAAAATAAGTAAAAATTGACATAAATTATGAGAAAAAGATATTGAAAATTGTCGAAAAATTGAAAAAATTTGAAAAAAATTGGCTGATACTTGAGCGAAAATACAAAAAACATTGTTAAAAATCATCGAAAATAGGTTCAAGAATTGATTGACCGAAAAAAGGTAAACAGTGCAGAAAATTGATCAAAAGTCATAAAAGATTGTAAAAAATTGAACGAAAATAATTAAAGACGTAGAAAAAGGGGTAATTTAAAATTGAGAAAAATTTGATGAAAGTGGGTAAAAATTGACTTAAACTATCAAAAAAATCATTGAAAATTGTTGAAAAATCAAGAAAAAATGTTAACAAATGAGAGAAAATGGACTCAAATTATGAATGAAATCATTGAAAATCAGGAAAAATTTAGTGAAACAGTAAAAATTGACCCACATTACGGAAAAAAAAAAAGTTGAAAACTAACGAAAATTAGCTGAAAAGTAGACAAAAATGTAGAAAAATGATCGACAATAACGAAAAAATATTGAAAAATTGGTGGAAATTGACTAAAAATTTAAAAAAATAACTCTTGAAAATAATGAAAAATATTTGTAAGAATTTAATAATAATAGGTAAAAAGTAATAAACATTTATCAAAAATCACGAAAATCGTTGAAAATTAAGTGAAAATTGATCTAAAACATAAAAAAAAAAAAAAAAAACGTTAAAAATCATTGAAAATGATGTAAAAATTTTATAAGTATGGGTAAAAAGTGCCAAAAATTGTTTAAAAAATGACAAAAATTTTATAAAATTGGGTGAAAATTTACTCAGAGCATGAAAAAATCCTTAAAAATCATCGAAAATGATGTAAAAAGTTGTCGAGTATGTGTAAAAACTGCAAAAAAATGTAGACAAACAAGTATAAATTGAGCTAAAATACAAATGAAATGAAGAAAATTGATGAAAAATTACAAAACAAAATTGACTTGAACTACGAAAAAATCGATGAAAATAATTGAAAACTGGGAAAAAATTTAATGAACACGATTAAAAGTTGACCTGCACTATGCAAGAAATTATTGAAAATTAACGAAAATGAGGTTAAAAATGACGAAAAAATGTTGAAAAGTTGGTGAAAACCAAGCAAAAATTGACCGAAAATACGAAAAAAAAATGTCAAAAATCATCAAAAATTTTGTAAAAATTTGATAAAAGTGGTAAAAAAAGTTGCGAAAATTGTTAAAACTTGAGTGAAAATAGACTTAAAACATGAAAAAATCGTTAAAAATCAACGAAAATATAGTAAAAATTTGTCAAATATTGTTCGAAAATCACAAAATAATGTTGAAAACGAGGTAAAAATTGACACAAATTTTGAAAAAAGTCGATGAAAATGACAAAAAATTGGGACAAATTGAACGAAAAAGAGCAAAAATTCATTTAAATAATGATAAATATCCTTTAAAAATATTTGAAACTGGTAAAAAAAAATCGACTATAAAGTTGAAAAATGAGTGAAAATTGATTTCAAATATGAAAAAAAAAATCGTTAAAAATCTACGAAAAATAAAAATAAATTTCATAAAAATGTGTAAAAACCATACAAAATTGATCGAAAATCTTGGAAATCACGAAAAAAATGTGAAAAATAGGGTGAAAGTTGACCTAAAATGTGAAAAAAATCGTTAAAAATCACTAAAAATTGAGAAAAAATTTAATGATTGGAAAAAAGTAACTAAAATATGAAAAAAATCAATCAAAAATTGGGTAAAAATTTATTAAAAATGAATTACAAGTACGGATGACTGATGAAAAAAAAAAAAAAAAAAAAAAAAAAAAAAAAAAAAAAAAAAAATATAAGAAAAA
>FIZR01000051.1:0-19157 GCA_900060175.1 Ferrisia virgata | reverse complement strand
TAGTTTGTGTTTATCACCCTTTTTGTGGAGTGAAATTACGTTGGATTTTTTCCATTCCTCAGGTATTATTCTCGATTCCAAAATCGTATTGAAAAATTTGACGAGGACTTGTAGTAGGGCCTGGCAGCAGTATAGCCTGTTTTTGAAAATATACGTTCTACAGAGATACTACTTCCAGAAAACGTTTTGGTAGTGCTTGCAATGTCAAACAAAACTGAAAATTCATTCTGATATTTTGCCCAGCAAATCGTTGGGTTTGTTACTATCATCTGTTCTTTGCCGCGGAAGGTTGAGATAGATTTTTAATTGGTGCTTTTTTCAAATGCTGATTATAGTAGGTAATCTGGTAATTGCTATTCTGACATAAAGTGTTGGAGATCGTGCAAATAAACTGTAATGTAACCTATTTTTGGTATTTTATTCAGAAAAATACAAATGATGATTACAAATATCACCATCGAAGATCGAAATGACAGTGTGGTTATCTCGGTCACGACGACGTTATACATTACTGTCAGCTCGAGTTTCTGTATGGCACACGTGTTGTGGGTAAAGCGTGTGTCTGACGATGAAATCGTAATTTTAAAGAGCGATTTCCACGCCAGTAATGTGTGTTTACCGAGACACGTATGTGGAGTAGGCTGCATAGACGAGGGTTGTGCCCGAACCAAAAGTGAGTTTTCTTTTGCGGTGATATGAAACGAGAGCAAATGACGCAGACGGAGGGTATGATGCATGGGACCATCATCAGACACGAGACGTAAGACGTGCAGTCGTATTCTCTCAAAATGGACGATGTGCTTTAACGCGTATTTTTATTTTCAAATATGAGATTTTTTGTTATTGACTTAGAAGCACAACGTTTATATGCGATTGGGGGAGGGGGAAGGAAGCAAAATTAGTGGCGAAAAATGCGTATGTTATTGACAGCTTTTGCTTCATATCGAGATGGTAGTGGTGGTGGTGATGATGATGATGGTGTAATTTTTCTCAACCTATATATTAGAACCGCTTTTAGGCGGATGTTACGCTAGATTTTGCTGGATGAAAGCGAGGGATTTCTTTAGCTGAGTAAATCGCTGCGCTTCGAGTTAGTCGTTCTTCGGTCGTGCGAGTTATTAATTATATTTTTCGAGTAATGGAAAAAAATTCTCGAATCTGGGATATATAAGCTACTACGTGAAAGTATTAGAAAATAAGCAGCGTATATAGTCATGGCTGGCGTTGGCGATTACCAAAAAGGATTTACAATGTGGGACGGGGGTTGGCAGCGAACGAACAGGAATATACACGATGGCGCGAGGATTTACTGATGGCGGTAATTAGTTAAGCTCCATGAATACCAGTCCGTGATTAACTTTTAGTTAACAATAAGATAAATTACGTGTAAAATACGACGCCGACTATTAATCAATATACTAATAATTAAAATGTACCTCTACCCTTCGCCATTTTCATCATCCCCTTGTCTGAACCAAACCACCCCCGCGTATCATGTTTTCGTTAGCTGTGGCGTCTGTTCTGTTTATGAAGAATTCCACTTTGTTCCGGTATATCGGATTTTTTTATTCCCGCTTCAAAGAGGATTATAAATTACGCCGGAGGTTAGATTTATGCGTTATTTTTTTTCTTCCTTTTTTTTTTTTTTTTTTTTTTTTTTTTTCGGTGAACGAGCCGAATCGCTACCAGGTTTTTAAACTTAGGGTTGTTTGAGGTCAGATTATGAATAATATTGGGTTTACGTTACGATGCGACCGAGACGTGTGGCGAATGCTTTAGTAGTCGTTTCCCTTTTGATAGAGATTTTTATACGTACGTATTTTTCTTTTTGCTCGCTAGTTTCCAACTTGTTTGGTATATAGAGTATGTCTGTGTACTTTCGACCTTCCGTTGTTAGTTAATATATTCAGCTCTAGGATGCCACTTTACCTTCGTATGGCAGGTTCTAATCTGTAGATTACATACATGCCTTATGGTTTATTGTAGATATGTAGGTTTAGCATGGTATAGTATAGATTTCGGTTTATTGAAAGAAAATTTATGTTACCAGACATAGTCTCGACGTGACGTGATTTGTTTTACTTGAATGTTCATTTTTTTAAAAAAGTGTACTAAACATGGTGTTATATGTTTCTCAACTAATAAAATAAACCTAGATTATATTTCGCAATTTGCAATAACTGTGATCGATAGCAGCGCTGCACTTCAGAATACAAGGGGAGACAATTAAGTAATGAGACTGATTCCATGTAATCCCTATATTTAAAAATTATTCTACCACTCTGTCATCTCCTTCAAAGTAGTCCTCTTGGGCAGCTACACAACGATTCCAGCACGTTTTCCATACTTTGTAACATTTCTAGAATGCTTTGATTGGGATGCCCGCGAGTACCCTCGTCATGGCCGCTTAGATGTCCGTAATCGACTCAAAATGCATTCCTTGGACCACTGATTTTGCTCTAGGGAACTGAATAAAGTCGCAAGCTGACATATCGACCGAATAAGGTGGCTGTTGCAACACGGTAATCCCTTTAAAGGCCAAATACTGGGACTTGCTGAGGGTCGTGTGGCATGGTGCGTTGTTATGATGAAGGATCCAATTGTTTGCAATGTCTGGGAGCACCCCATTGACTTGTTTTCGCGATCTTTCGAGTACTTGGCGATACTAGACTTGATTTATGGTTTGCCTTGGTTGAACAAATTCTTTGTGGACGATTCCACAGCTATCAGAAAAGATAATGGTCATCGTTTTCATCTTCGACTTGCTCATGCGAGCTTTGGCGTTTGGTTTCCCAGTCGTTTTGGAAAAATTAACTCTCATCGTCTGTAATAACTCGATCAAGCAGCGTAGGATGGTTTTTCCATTCGCTTCAAATAGTTTTCTGCGACGGTCATTCGATGTTGCTTTTGCTCTTCAGAAAGGTAAACGCCGATCTTCACAGATTGGGGTGCACACTCGCTGCGCATTTGCGTCAGTCCGTGCCTTGACTGATCTCCCACTGCGCGCCTCGTCTTCTACGCTTTCACGTCCTTCCTTGGACTCTTTATGCCATCGAAACAGCTGGGCATCTCATCATGCATTTTTACGATTTTAGCGTACGTTTTCGAAGCTGTTTCGCCCGATCTGGCGTGAAATTTTATTGGGACGCGTTATCTTAGATTTTACTTCTCCCATTTTCGTGATGAGCACCATCAACACACGTCTAGTAGACAACGACACAGCAGGCGAACTGAGTAAGCTGGCGTGGTTATCAATGGAAATGAGAAGGGTGCGGGGAAGGGAAAGGGAATTTCAAGGTTACAGGTTTACCTCAAGTGCGGCAATAAAATCAGTTTCATTGGTTGTCTCACCTCATACATCCTAGATTTTTAGCCTGATTTTTTCTATGTCATGTTATCAATAAAAACCAGGCTATTGCAGTCTACCAACCTATGAGAAAAGGGGGGTGGGGGGATGTGAACAAAATCCCTTTCGAGGTCCCAGAAGACCATTACGACCATTTTTGGCCATGTCAGATATTAACACCGAAAGATGTTTAATAGTGCATTCTGGAAAAATCCTCAACAGTGTGACGTCATTATTGGACTGACATCAGTGGACAGATGTTTATGACCTGAAATGACATCAGTGGACTTATTTTACAAAGGATTAATTTTATGATTTTAAGTCGGAATGCTGAGAAAAATTAGAAATATTATTAGTGGACCATCAACAGTGTGATGTCATCATTGAACCGACATCAGTAGTCGGATTTTACGACCTGAAATGACATCAGTGGACTTATTTTATGATTTTAAGTTAAAATGTTGATGAAAATTAGAGATGTTTGAAGTTGACTCGTCAAAACAGTGGACCTTGATCTCCAATCGGTTTTATTATTTTGAGTTGAATAATCATCATCCGTTGACCCGTTAGCAGTTGAGCTTCACCCTGAGCTTAATTTATGGATTGAAACGTCGAGAAAAATTAGTTGACCTTTACTCGGGTTGATTTTATGATTTTAAGTTGAAATGTTGAGGAAAATTACCAAGTGACGAGTATTTAATAAAAAAAAAGAAGAAAAATAAATACTCCCCTATCTCCCTTCCAAACTGAGCTAAAAAGTTGAAATTTGGTAAGTGGACTTGGTAGGGGTCACAAATGTGCCTTTTCAGGGGTTTCGACTATTCAGACTCATTGCGCTCTCTTACAGCTCTGTAATTTGGTTTTTGGGCTAGTTTTCTCATGTTTTGAGTTTGTTCCTCGCATAACCCCCCCCCCCCGCTCTAATAAATTGGGCTGAGAAGTTGAAATTTGAAATTTAGGTAATTTAGGTTTAGTATGGGTCCTAGACGTGCCTTTCAGTGGAGTCCACTTTTTACCTCAATTTCATCCCTCTTCTCTATCCCATCCTTAACACTCGTAAGGAATTTTCAATTCACTAATTGTAAAATTTGTTGAAAATCAGGCTGAAGAAGTATCACTTCTAAGGTAATGAAGTCATTTCTGCATCTTTTTTTATATTTTTAATTCAGTTTCTACAATCCACATTTAAAATATTTCTGGTAATTTGGTAATGAATGAAATTTTTATTTAATTTTTTGAACAGTTTTACATTTCGTCAGGTCTAGAATGGTTTTGAAATATGTATAGACAATGTTCCTCTTGTTTACTTACCTTTTTTTGAGTTCGAATGGAGATATCTGAAACATTCCACCAGTTGAATTCATTCTTTATCATTATTAATCATTGATCGAATTATTTACAAATTCAGTATATTTTCCGAGATGTACACGATATCTACTGTCGTGTAAAATTTTCTATACAACTAAACTGTTGTTTTATTAATGTATTTTCAAAAGCGAAAATTCCGATTGATTTAAGTATATTTACAATCTGTCTATTGGTTAAGAACGTATAAGAAATGAATAGTAGAATATTTATTCATACTGATACCTTTGTACTTGCATAATAAGTTCATAAATTTCTTTTATAGTACAATCCACACGCTGTCAATATCATATGGTTTGTTATATTGGTACTTACGGTACGTAAAATTATTTATATGGATTACGGAGGTGTTCATGTGACAAATATTGTCCTGTTGTGTCGTAATGAATGAGTCAAAATTGGATGTAATTTATTTATTCGTTCGTTCTTTCATTCATTCATATTGGCTTCGTAGGATGGATACTACTGAAGAAAAGTACCTATTTCGTTGTGACCCTTTTATTCTTTTTGTTGGTTTCTGGTTCTAGTTCTGTTGTTTATTTTTATTTTTATTCTTTCATATAATATCCATTCGTTTATTCTTTGTGTGCCTAGAATCATATTATTTTCGGTCCTTATTGGTTCTCTAATTTCCATTCCCGTGTTTTTTCAATTTCTTATTTGGTGGTGAGAGCTGCAAATTGCTTATGAATTACCTGTACAACGACATTTTATAATTATATAGATTATGTGGTTGAAATTATATCTTAAAGGTTTATTGAAGCCCTTAAATTGATTGAATTTTACTCAAATCTGCACAGGTGTAAGTATCGATATAGAAAAAAAAATGGATATTGTATATTCCTTGAAATAAAATAAAATGCAGCAAGTAAATGGAAGAGTAAAATGTCAACATGTTGGTCAACGGAATGTAAGTACTTATATCGGATAAGCGCAAACGTCACAGAACTGGTTGAAGGCAAAGTATATGTAAGAGTTGGACGTTGATTTTCACCCTAATTTTCTATATCATATTGTCAATGAAAACCAGGCTGTTACACTCTATTGACCTACAGCGAATGAGGTGAGAGGGGGTATCAACTAAATACGTTTTGGGGTCCTAAGGGACAATTACGACAATTTTTGGCCATTCCAGGTATTTATTTATTTTTTAATTTTTATTGTACTGGGCGTGTATAATTTCAAGATTTTTACGCCCAGTGTTGAGTAGGTGGGGAAGGGGGGAACTTAAATTTTGTGGCTCAAGTTGAGTCTACTAATTAGTAGGAGGATTTTTTTCATTTCAACTAATGACTCTGGGATTGTTGGGGGGATTTCAGAGATGTTTAGGTTTTGTCATTCATGTTTTAGAGAAGGGCAAAAGAAGAGAATTATTTTTCCTCCAAACTAAAAAATTATTTGCTCTGCTCGATACCAACCAAAATCTATCGAATGTGGGGAGTGCGCTTCGATTTGCGGGCTATTTGGTATTCTGAAATAGGGATGATCTCGGATCAAAATTCAGTTTTATGCTCAAATTTAGAGAAGGGAATGCAGAGGGGCTAAAATTGCAGAAATTGTTTCGAGTCAATCGATAGACAATTCAAAGTTGTATAATATATCCAAAAATCAGACTCTTAGGTTAATTAAAAGGGGAGATATGGGGCTTTCCCTCTTTTTGACCTTGAAAAACAAGTATAGGAAATTGTAATTTGGTATGTGGACTTGGTAGATCTTTTTTAAATTCACAAGTAACATCATAAAGCCCTTCTTATGGATGTTCCATGTTCCTTCGGTAACTTTGATTTCTTGAATCTTCAAACTTCTTAGACTAATGCATATGTAAACTAAAGACACCCCTCTCCCATTCTTATCTGCTTCCAAAAATCTCCAATGATTGATCCATACTCAAAACTATTTACCTATTATTTTGGTATTTTGTGTTTACAGATGATAGTATAGGATTTTGAGCGACCGAAGAAATGCGAAACCCCCATCTGACAACGATTGCCATCGTCTTCAGTTGTGTTTGGATCGTCAACGATGCCGTTATGTTCAACAGTCAAACTGGTAAGCGATTTTTTGCTTTTATTGGAAATTATTTATAAATTATAACACGTGAGTAGTTTAACGCTACTCAAAATAGAAAAAAAATCGTTTCAATAATGGAATCATTGCAATCATAGAAGACTCATTCCATGTCAAAACGAGCCAAAAAGTAACTAGGGACTTTCAGTTTCGCTCAATATGTTTTACGATTTCCTATCGGTGGTCTAGTAAAAAATCGCCTTTATTTCAGTCTTAATTGTTTGGTGGCGGGGGGGGGGAGGGCTGGTCCTTGTAATTTTCGAATTCAATTTTTTATCCAACAGTTTACCTTTGACGGCTGATACTTTTCAAAAAAATACTAAAATTAATTCACAGCTACATTTCACGTAATTGGAGAACATATCACCAACCCCTTCCCCCACCCACACCTCTTCAGAGCAGACCGAAAAAAAATTACCAGTTTCGCATTTAGCTTTTCTATGTTCGGTAAATTTTAAAATGAACAGGAGAGCACCCCGAATTCGGTGGTTACCCTCCAGGATTGCATTTATGCGAAGAAAAAAAGGTCAACAACCGACTTGAGAGTTGACCTTTTTTTCTAATCAGCATTGCGGGTAGGAAGGGTTCACAAGGGTTAAAAAGTCGAAAACTCCAAAAGGCACATTAAGGGTCCCTATAGAGGGGACACACCTGATTTCAACTTCTTGGCCCAATTTGGAGGGGAGTTATACGAGGGACAAACTCTGAAAATTAGAAAAGTTGACCAAAAAACCACATATTCCGGACTGTGAGGAGGTGCAATGGGGCTGAAAAGTCGAATCTTCCAGAAGACACATTTAGGGCCTCTATTAAATGTACATAGCTAATTTCAAGTTCCTGTAATGCGGGGAACAAACTCAAAAATAAGAAAAAACCACCAAAAAACTAATTTTTTTGAGGCTATGAGAGGGTGAAATGGGGCTGAAAGTTGAAGACCCCCTCTCCCTCCCCGACACATTTAGGACTCCTACTAAATGTACATACCTCATTTCAAGTACCTAGCTCAATTTGGAGAGTAGTTAAGTGAGAAACAAACTCAAAAAATGAAAAAAACCTGTCAAAAAACTACTATTTTGGGGCTGTGATGGGTTGCAATGCAGATAAAAAGTCGGAACCCTCGAAATGCATATCTAGAACCCCAACTAAATACACATAACAAATTTCAACTTCCTAGTTCAATTTGGTGGGGAGATGGAGGAGGAACGGCCCTTTTTCAAGGTCAAAATGAAGGAAAACCCCATATCTTCCCTCCTAATTAACTGAGAGGAATGATTTTTGCATATGGAATATAACTTTTGATTCTCTATCAATTGGCTTAAAAGGGGGCAAATTTTGCATCCGTCCCTCGGCACTCCCTCCCCCAAAATGGAACAAAACTGAATTTTGAAAAATTATGTTCCCACCTGAATTCGGATATCGAAAATCAAATCTTCATTTGCATATCACAATAAGTGCGGAGTGGGTGGTAGTAAAGGGCCAAAAATTTTGGTGGGAAGTTTTTCATCAATTGTAACATTTTGGACCATCTTGTTGAAAGGAAATTGAATGGATCGATTTCGCTAAAAAAGGGAGAATCGACTATTCTTCAAAAAAATACATGTTTCGAATTTTTTCTACCTTAAAAGTCTAAACTTTTTTGAACTATACGTTTTTTGTAAAAAAAAAATTTCTTCTGAAAAAGGGTACAGAATTTTTAAATGATACTTTTTCACAAAACTTCTAAACAACTTGATGAAACTTTGATCATACCAAAAGGGTGGGGGTAAGGGAGGGAAGACCTCGTTACTTCAAGAAAAATTTTCCAAATGGATACTTATAACATCTTTCTTGAAAATTTATGAACAAAGATTTGAAATCAACATATCTCACCCACCACTTTGCTTCGGTTCGAATTTTTTTATACTGAAAATACTACATCTTATAATTAGATTGATTTTTTGTCATATTGTCGATGATAACCAGGCTATTAAGACCCACCGACCAACAGCGAACGAGTGGAAAGGGGTGAATATCAACAAAACTCATTACACGTTTCTAGAAGACTACTACGCCCGTTTTTGGCCATGTCACATATTTATTCGCATAAACTCATTTACTCAGCTTGATACTGACCAAAATCGCTCTAATTCGACCAATACGATCAGTGCGATGGCGGATTAGATACACATGAGGGGGGACAAGCGCGAGTCAAAATTTAGTCATGTTCAAATTTAGAGGAGAGGATGCTGAGGTGCCAAAATCGCAAAAAAGGGTTCTTTTTGAGTCGATCGACAGGCAATCCAATGTTGTATAACATATTCAAAAATCCGGTTCCTAGGTCACTTGGGAGGGAAAATTTGAAGATTTTTCTCCCTTTTCAACCTTGAAAAAAATGCTGTTACACCCCTATCCCCCCTTCAAATTGAGCTAGGAATTTGAAATTGGTGTGCAGGGATATAGATGTGCTTTTGGAATCAAAATCGTATCCGGGTACTACGACCTACGAGTAGTATTCAAAGAAAAATGGTACTCTCGTAGAGGTACTTGACAGCGATATATTTATTTTCATCTAATTACTAATTTTTTTTTTCCTTTTTCGCTTCATAAAATAAAAGCGGTCTGAGAGTGAAACTAAATGAATGCAGGTACCTACCAGCAACTGGCTTTAAAGCTGCTTAGACGTAGATGTGCTCATCCTATATGTACATTTATATGGTTGGGAAAAGCAGCAAAGAAAATTCCTCTTTCGAGTAAATTTTTATAGCTCGAGAAAAAGTTGAACATTATGTGAGCCTTTTTAAAGGTCGTTGTTGAAAATTGCCGACACATCGTTTTCGTCGTCGCGAGCAGAACTAAATTTTCAACATGCGGGACCAATTTGTGCTCGTATATATGTTACGTCTGTACGGATGGCGAAAAAAATGTGAGGGTTTTTGGGGTAGGGGTGGTGTTTTCTCGTCGAACGACAAGTGCGAAGCTGCGTTGTGAAATAAAGTATAAATCAAAGGAATAATTTTCGATGCCAAGAACCCTCGCAACGTTGTTGTTTCGAGTGAGTTTTATCGTGTACCTATTATTCGCTTGGTATTATTTTCAGATACGATTAATTTTTTTGCGAATTTAATCTAAAACGTTGACAGTGGTTGTATAATATTACAAAGGTCGTGGTTAACTCAGGTGACCTTTTTGCAGATCGATTGGATCGGATTTTCTGAATATACGTGAACTTGGTAGTATTTGAACAAGCACAATGCTTGAGTTTTCGTTGGTGTTTATTATGAGTATTCTAATTGTCGATTATTTTTCGATTAATTTCTGTATTTTTAACAAGTAATAGGTGATTAATTATTCCTTAAACTTGAATTTTATACGTATTTTTATGACTTCGTTGAAGAGTAATCTTCCAGTGGATTGTGTGAAGGTGAAGATGATGTTCAGCTGTATCTATGCCTGGACATTCCAAGAAGAACCACTCAAGCAGGGTGTTTCGCTTTGATATTTCTTCCTTCGTACCACAAATAGAGCAACTAAAGTTGGACACATGTGTAATGTTTTGCCTATCCTAAGCATTGCAGTAGCAGAAACACATTGATCTGATTTTTTGTTTCTAAATTTTCAAAAATTTCAAACTCCATCCCAAACTGCTTTAAATGTTTAAACCCAAATAAATAAGAAACCCTAGCCAAAGAACCCCATTTTTGACGCTGTGAGGGCGTGCAATGGGTCTGATGACGTAATTTTATTAGATAAGCACTACTTAAGGTAAATTTTCTTTTCCTCTTTCGATCGCTAATACGTATCGTAATATTATTCTTAATGAATTATACCAATAAATACCAAGAGTAACTTCCGTACGTATTCGATAATTTTTAAACGTAAAATAAAATAGCACCAGCGAATCGACTGCGACACTTGGAACACGTTCAATGCGGCGTTGATTTTACGCCAAAAATCGTTCGCGACAAATAAATTTTCAAACCAAAGGCATGCACAAAAACAAGGTATTTACATTTTACCATTTTATGTGTACTCGCAGTGTATTAACGAAAAATTTACGATTTCGTTTTGCGCCATCTGATGCGATGTGGCCGCGAATAATACCACTCGACGACGAATATACATTTAAAATTTCTCAGCCATCTTTTTAATGGTATCCGCCTTTCGTTAATTCATTTCAACGCGTAAATTCCTCCTGCTATTACTACGATGAATTTGACATTGGTAAATAATTATCGCGATTGCGAAAATCTCTACGCACCATATACTTTTTTGATGAATGAAAAAAAAAAAAAAACCACCGTAGTTGCTTTACTCGAGGAGAAATTTAAGTAAGCAAGAGCAATGTAAATAGAATCCAAGTACTTATATTCGTTCTCAAAGCGAAAACAAATAGATGAGCGAATATACTATTTTCAAATATTTCACTATTTGAGATGCGATGATATTCAAGAAACAGGTGAAAGACCCAGACCTTCTAGGTACAGGCATTCGAATCATGCGATGTAGTCTAAACTCCCCCCTCCCCCTCCTATCTGACAATAAATTATATCGTCTTATTCCCTTCTTTAATTCTACTATTTACCCCTTCATAAGGATATACTTCCGAAAACCACATACGCCAGAATTTTACCAAAATTAGCACACAGCTGTTTTTTTTGAGCTGCTGAAAACCGGTTTCATTACTGAAATTCAGTTCGATATCTGTGAAATTTAATATGGAACTGTTTTTAAGGGAATGAAAACAAGGTTGACCATAGAAATTAGAACGAGCGAACCGGTTTTATTAATATAAACCGGTTTCTTTCTCTAGATTTCATCCGATTCTTGCAAAAAATTGTGTAGTGCTTTTTTTTGAAGCTCAAAAACAAATCTGAAGAACGTGAAATTCTGCACAAGTGAACAGGTTTTAAAATGAACTGGGTTTTCCTCTTGAAATTCAACCTGATTTAATTTAAATTTAATGTGGAATTGTTCTTAAGGAGATGAAAACTGGTTTCACCAAGTTAGCTGGTGTGCAGAATTTGGGTAACTTATCTGTAGCTGGCTGTTACGATGTCAAAATATAACCCAGCCTTGCCAAATCGCACGTACGAATTAGAGAAAGATGAACACCAGTTTCAATAATATAAAAAGGTTTTCTTTGTTAAAATTTAATCCAATTCTCCTGAAAAATGGTATACGGCTGTTTCTTGAAGCACACAAAACAAAGCTAATAAACATGAAATTTAGTGCAAGTTAACTGGTTTTGAGACGAACTGGTTTCATTTCCAAGATTCAACCCGAATTATTTAAAATTTAATATAGTACTGTTTTTAAGGGTTCGAAACGAATTTGAGCATGAAAACTAGCACTTGGGAACCGGTTTCAACATTAAAACCGGTTTCCTATTCAAAATTTATTCCGATTTTGGTTAAAAATAATCACCAAATGGAATTCAAACTCACTTTGACCAAATTAGCCAGTGTGCAGAATTTAATCATTTCTAGTGGTTTTATTAATTTAAAAAAAAAAAAACTCATATAGCTGTGGTTTTATTATGAACGCAGTAACACGTAATTCAGAAAGTAAATATTTATTAGCAGTGTAAAGATGAAATGATTTATTCAACGTAATACTTTTTCCATCGATTGTTGGCGAGGAATTCAACTGGTAAAATTTTCAGTATTCAAAATGTGAATTTTGGCCCTTCGATATATATATATACGTATTTTTTTATTTTGAAAATACTTGTAAAATCAACATTTCGAACGTGAAAAAGCTGGATAAGTTGAATTTTCAACTGTCGGGTGTTGCTCGCTCGAAAAGTACAAGTGAAAACACCCTCGCGTAATTTTCTGTAATTAATACGCTGTTCTAGTTATTTTATCACGGTAAATGAAGCATTATTGTAAATATTTTGCCTAGCGAGGCTCGATAAGACTTAATAAAGAGCTTTATTCCCATAATAAAACAAGCTTCTGTAAATTACCGATGGCACTAGGCAGATAACCATGTTGACATCTCTTCTGTTTTGCCATTTACAGCTTGGTACAGTATCGAACAAAATGGTCGGTAGCAGAAAGTACGGGCACAGACTAGACACTTTAATTTTCTTCGGTATTAATTCACGAATTAAGAATGACCGATTATGATGCGGGTTGACTTTATCTCTCTATAGTGTAATTTTTCCATTGAATTAAATTCTGTTCGTTTAACCGTTCCTCCTGGCGCTATCGTGTCTCTTTGTTTTGCAAAGGATATTCTCTTACCACTTCTTGATTGTCGTCATTGAGTTAGCTCAGCAGCAGTTTCACGATTAAAGGGGTAGATAAATTTGCATCGTTTTATACCATCTGCCTTATTTTTTTCTCTCCTCTTTTCGCTCGAAAATGTTATCTCGTAATTCGTCGTTATCTAAGTATAGACGCTAACGAAATTTTTTTAACTCTTTTTTTAGTACGATGGAAAACTGACACGTTGTTGCCAAAGATTAAAAATCTTCTGTATATAGTTTTTTTCCGGCCTCGTTTTTTTTTCTTTTCTTTTTTTTCTTTAGCTCGTCTCAGTGAATCGTATACGTTCTTGTATTGCTCACTGTTAGTTAGATTTTGCTAACAAAGCACCCTAACCAAAGATAGACGATGAAAAGATCCGGTGTTGGGCGGTACAAAGAATGAAAAAAAAAAAAAAATACGCTAACAATTTTTCGAACGCGTTATTTTTCTTGAAATGATGAAATTGTTAAGTTATTTTGAAACATTTCAATCAAGCTGCTAACAACTCACGGACTTGCTAAAAGAGAAACGAAACGATGGGAAAAGAGGAAATATCAGACGCAAGGGAAGCACAGATGGATAGAAAAGAAATGCGCTAAGGAAAAAAATTCGCTACCAAGCTTTTTTTTTTTTGTTCCATTCAAAGGTACCTGCCTTCTTCACCTGCCTACGGTAAATAATTTACAAGAGGACACGTCGTCGACGATGTAACGTGTTTCTTTTCCTTTCCTTACCCAACCTTTTTTCCCTTTCCTTTTGAATTGTTAAAACGAGAAATATAGTATTCGAAAAAACACGACATTAGCGCAGAGTTTAAGGGTAGTTTGAGGGGGGCGAAAACGATGCTCCTGCTTGGGTGTGATTTTTATATTGTGACTGATGGTGTATTTGGTTAAATTGAGAGATGTTAATTTCGTGTCGTGTTTTTTACCCAGTCATTTTTACTATTATTTTTGCTTCTTGTTGTTTGACTGGCTTCGTTTTCTAATTTATCGATAATATTGAAGGAGAGAAAATAGACAGGTAGACAGACTCGATATTTTTAGTATACATCAAGTTTTGAATGACGTAGCAGCACAATATAAACTGATGCTCCGCCGGGCCCTTTTACCCGCGACCTTGAACATTTCAACAATCGATTGTAAAATTGATATTAGTTTGTGAGAGAAGACCTTGAGGTGATTTTGTTCTCTCCTTTGTCGTTCGGAAAATAGACTGTAAGCGTATTTTTCTTTTTTTAAACACTCTGAATTGCTTTCATCTGTGAGTAAATGAACATTATTGAGTGAATTTAGCAGATTAAAGAAGCGCAAGAATGAAACTGACTGTTACTGGCTATCGAGCCATCGCGCTGGAGAGAGTATTGAAATCTGCTTTGCAATCTTGCAACATCCATTTTTAGGCATGTGAGATATTTCTTCTGCACACCCATTATCAACTGAAATCCTTACTTTGTTCAAAATCATTCAAATTTGAGCTGTAAATTTAGATAGCTGGCAGGTCAGATAAGGGGGGAGGGAGTACTGACTATTGTACTAGAATTGGATCTAACTGCAGATATGAGAACGGTTTATGCTGAAACTACTTCACTAATATTAATTTTCACGAAGAAATTCGTTCATTGCGCTACAAAAAACACCTGGCTTAAATTAAATAATGAAACCGGTTTATATGAAAACTATTCCCTTTCCCTTAGGTCAATTTTCGTGGGCAAATTCATTTTCAGCCTCTGAAAAACAGTACCATATAATATTTCAAATAATTCGGGTCGAATCTTGAAAATGAAACCAGTTCGTCTCAAAACCAGTTCACCTGCACTGAATTTCATGTTTTGTAGATTCGTTTTCCGCGCTTCAGAAAAGAGCATCATTTTATTTTTCACAAGAATCTGAATAAATTTTGCGTGAGAAACCGGTTTATATTTTTGAAACTGGTTTACATTAAAAATTATTCTCTCAGGCCAATTTTCACGCTCTAATTTGTTTTTTTCCTTTCAAAAACAGTGTAATATAATTTCTAATAATTCAACTTGAATCTTGAAAATGGAACCAGCTTATCTGAAAACCAGTCCTTGAATTTCATGTTCATCAGATTTGTTTTCTGCGTTTGAAAAAACAGCACTAAATCATTTTCCCCAAGAATCTGAATAAATTTTGAATAAGGAACCGGCTCATATTATTTAAACCGGTTCATATGCCCCAATTTTCATCTTTAAATTAGTTTTCAGCCCCTCAAAAACATTATCATATTAAATTTTAAATAATTCGGGTTAAATCTTGGAAATGAAACCGGTTCATCTGAGAACCAGTTCATTTGCGCTGATTTTCATGTTGTTCAGATTTGTTTTCTTTTACTGGTATGTAATACGTACGTACAATTACGAACATCTATTGTTTTTCAATTGAAATTTACTCATGTAGATATAAAATAAAATCATACGGTAAAACTTTATAGCGATACCTACTTTGAAAATCATTCATTTTACACAATAGTAAAAAACAATAATACCATTACCTGCGATTTAAGCAGAATTTTTCTTGATTAAACGAGCTCAGCTTATGGTTATTCATTAACTGCTACTTTTTACTTAAAAATCATATAGAAAACGCGAAAAAATTAACTGAAATTTCTATGAAAAGCCAATAATTTGAACATTTCACCAAATGAAACCGGTTGCAAAACGAATACCTGACGCGATGAACCAACTCGGCAGAATACTGAAGAATTATTCTCTCAAGAACAGGAAGTCACGAACAATAAACAGTACTAAACGATTATGCGCAGATCTGCAGAACACAACACTCTAACAAACGCCCAAACTATTGAAAAACCCCTACCACTTTAAACAAAACAGTTTGCAAATAACACGATAACATACACTAGATTCATTTCATACGTGCGTGCGCATCTACGCAACACAAGGATTCACAATGTAACGTACTTCTAATCGGTTTGAGGGGTTTACCAACGTCAGCGTTATCATATACACGGCTACAAGCTGACAATTAACCTATACCTACACAATATGTACTTTTAACGAATGCATCAATTATCCATATCAAGTATACAATGCAAATGAAAACTTTCATAATACTGGCTCATTACATGTCAGAACGAGCCAAAAAGTATTCTGGTCTTTTTGATTTCACTCGATTTTTTTTGCGACGTTCTCTCGGTGGTGTAGTAAAAAAATCACCGTCATTTTAGTCTTGATCATTCACAGGCTGAGAATGGTAGTTGTAATTTTCAAATAATCGCAAGTTTTCGTCAAATATTCCGATTTCGACGAAAAAAATCGTAGAAAATTTAAGTATAAATTGACCTGACTATATCTGAATGAACTCAAAAACAACATGGACCCAAAATTTATGCCGTTAAAATTTTTTAGGTGGTCAGAAGATTTTCTATTCCTCAATAAATCTTAAATTCATCACCATCAGGTATATCAGAGTTTCGCCACATGTTTTGTAGGAAGTAAAAAAGTGTCTTAAACCAGAATTTTATATTTTTTACCTGAAAAATGGAAAAATTATTAAAATGACGTGTAGTATATCAATTGTCACTAATTCGGCACCGCTAAGATTAACTATCAACTTACTTTCCACGTTCGACTCAAAATTTGAAAAATGTTAGTGCAGAAGAGTCGAATTGAGAAAATAAGTTTATATATTCGATCTCAGTGGTGCCGAATTATTAACAGTCCAAATGTTACACGTTATTTTAATCATTTTTCATTATTTTTCTGTTTTGCAGTTGGTAAGGAGAGCAAGTATCTAAAGTCAATTCATTTTTTTCAATCTTTTTGAATTTTGGTGGTATCGAGGTGATTGGTGTGAGCGTTTAGAGGGGTCAGATCAGAAAAATAAGCAGATAATCAAACTCAGCGTCCTCGAATTAGTAGAAATTCATGTGTCATGTCACATTACATTCACCATTTTTTTGAATTTTACCAGAACTGAGAACCCCTGTGCCCTACAGGGTCATTTTGAAAATTAATTAGTTCAAACAAGCATAAAAAGTTCTATGCATGGTGATTTTTTCAGATTTTTACTTGGTAGCTTTCAACCTTGATGCTCGTCATAAAAAGTTCAGCTTTCATCTCAAAAGTTCAAATTTAAGCTTTCAAAATTTTGAATACCAATTTGGAATCCGTTTTAGTAGAAAAAACGCGCAACAAATTTATCCTTTGAAAATAATTATTTCTGCTACCTACAGAGATTGTTTGTCTCATTATTTTAATAGCTGTTGTTATTGATATTTGAAAATCTCAGATGTTTCGAAGACAGGTTTTATTTTGTGTATGGTAGTAGAGCTTGGATACTTATAAATATTCAAAATATATTATGCATGGCATTCACCGCGGTGCGGTGGTTTCTTCTTCGCAGAGTATGTACTACGTATCATTCTACGTATTGTAGCACTATACGAACATCGTGCATACGATTAATTAACCCATTTATGCCTTATGGAAAGATAATTCGTTAATT
This sequence comes from Ferrisia virgata, assembly GCA_900060175.1. Lineage (NCBI taxonomy): Eukaryota > Metazoa > Arthropoda > Insecta > Hemiptera > Pseudococcidae > Ferrisia > Ferrisia virgata. The sequence goes on along the minus strand of FIZR01000051.1, from coordinate 1,659 downwards.
ACTCGTAAATACGTAGCAAACACTTGAGAATATCTCGCGACTGATTAAATACGTAACCTCAGGCTTGGCACGTCTGTGGGTACGGTGGTATAAACGTCGCCTTGCTTTACAGCTTACCAATAGTGTACTCTATATAAGCCATAAGGGTACGGTTATAAGGAAGAGAGGTATCTGTACGACCTATCTACCTATAGGAGCTATAGCTAGCTACATGTACGACAAAGCGAATTATTCGACGCGAGCATCGAATAATATTTACCTTTAATCCATTTCGCCTTGTTAGCCCATTTATATATCGCGAGGTCTTGTGTGTTGCTGTAACAATTCATCGCTTCGCCATTGTCGCCTCGTCTCGCCGTGTCGTATCAGTTGTTACCTCGTCTCGCCGCGTCGTATCAGTTGTTACCTCGACACTTGTACAGTATATCGAAAAGTGCACGCTTTTAATCAATTTGAAATTAGAAAAGCGTCATCGTATCTCGGTTGTCGTCGTGTTTCGTATTTCTTTCTCGCAGCAACCAAATCCTGTGTGTAATAAAATGTGCGGCGGATGGCGACGATGGTCTCATCTTATAAATGTAATTTGAATTTCAATCGAAGCCATTATACTATTACATCCGCGTCCGAAAACTTTCACGCGCATATTTCCAACCAATTAGTATAATTTGATCTACACTAAAGTTGGTATAAACTTCGACGCATTTGTACAGAGTTGGCATGAGGAGGTATGTGCTAAATATGTGTGCTGCTGTTCTTAAATTCACTTACAACGTGTCCGTGTGACTCTTCGTCTACTCCGCGTATCGTATGTAATTTGATGCGGTACTATTTGTAAAGGTATATCAGCCGGATTTTCGTATTTATGTGTGTCCGTACATATAATGGATTAGTTTTGAAATTTAAATTGAAATCGTATTGATTTTTACTATCGGCCGAATTAAACGTATTAGATGATGGATATATTTGTATTGAGAGGTATCGTCCAGACAGTACGTATCTTTCTCTGTGGTATACCTTTGGTTGTATGGTACTAGGAGTAATAAAATTATGTGTTATTAACAGCGGATGGATTTGGGGAAGGTGGGCTATTTTAGGTTGGAGTTGACGGTGGAATTTGGGTCACAATTGGTTTTCTGAAACTGAAGTTTATCTCACGTATTGTATCGTCCGTTCCTATCGACATTTTCAGCATTTAAAAGTGATGACGTGTTGATCTATGCTTAAAATAGCCACAGCTCCCAACTGAAAAGAGATACGCAAAATTTTTTTCCGCCAAAATGTACATCTCGGTGACTACTATTTTTTGGAATTTTTTTGAGCGGTGTCACGCTCAAAAATCGAAAAAACTGCATTTTTAGCGTTTATTTATGAAACTATGAGTTTTATACAAAAATTGGTAATGAACACTTTTGTCTGTTGTAAAATTTTACCCCAGATTCCGTGATCAAAATTTTTGACTTGCCACAAATTTGCTGTGTTGCGGGCATGGGCATTTAGGGGCTGAGGGGTCACTGTACAATGCAACTACCAGTAGATAAATCATACCATGAAATGAGATGTGCTGCTATGGTAAACTAGTGACAGTAGTGTTGGTCAAATGCGCACAGAATCTTTTTGAGAGAATATTCTCGAGAATATTCCCGAATATTCGCGCATAAT
>FIZR01000047.1:0-14503 GCA_900060175.1 Ferrisia virgata | reverse complement strand
AAATGAAGAAGACCTATTTCATAACGATGTCGATGAGTTAAACATGGAGGATGAGACGGACGACTGCAAGCGTTGGTTGTTTTGGAGAATGGGGTGCAATTTTGTGCGGAATCATTCGATGATCACTACAGATATAAGAAATATATTCATACAATGATAGAGACATCCAAAAAGCAAAAAAAAATCTACGATTTCTTCAAAAAAAAACCTAAGTACTTGTACTGATTGTCCTATTCTGTATTTACCATTTTTTTTATGCATGTATGTTATTTTTGATTTATTAAATTTTTTATGTCAGGTATTCGCTTTGTGTTATAATCCGCTTAATATTATAAAAAGTACTCGGTCCCAACTCGATCACAATAAGCGGTGTCTACTGTATTGAAAAAATGAGGTTTTCAGACCTGCAATGGTATGGTTTAGGGGTGGCGAATCAAAGCTCCCAAAAGGCACACCCTGCGCACTATCGTCAACCATCTATCAAGTTTCAACCCTGTAGGTAAATTAGTACGACCTGTAGAGATGAGCAATGGTCAAAATATTCGTAAAATAGTCCAAATGGACCGATTTCTTAGGCCGTAATCGACGTAGTTCATTTTTGGATATGTTATAGCTCTTTTGATTTCCCACCGATTGGCAGTAAAACTTTTTTACTTCTCGATTTTCCAATCCCTCTTACCACCATGTCTAAAAATGGATTCACTCAATTTGAATCATGGACCGTTCAAATATGTAAAAAAAAAATACAGTCGGCGAGTTTTGGCGAAATTTTAAATTTCAGCAATTTTGGCCGGTATGGGGCGGAGTAATTAATTTTTTCCCTCGGGAAAATTAGATCAAATATAAAAAAAACATATCAGACAAAGCGATTGTAATAATCGTGGTTTCCTTTCGGAAAACCTGACTAAAAAAAATTTAAAAAAAAAATGCTTTTGGAATCAGGCTTTCCTGTTGTCTATGTTTTTAATTTACTTTTTGTTTCGACGTTTTGGTGGATCGTAGTTTTGAAAAAAAATAAAACCCATTTACCTAATACTTACTTACCCAGCTACCAACTTGATAAATATTTATCAACTTATGGAATACTGGTACTTTTTTTTTTAGGTATTATAATCGTATATTATCTATTAGATAGCTTACTAGTTCGGCAAATATTTCACCAGCGAAACATCTGCTCAAAAAATTCATATTTATGATAAATGTGACGCACATGAAATTTAATACTTTTGGCCAATTTGGAGCCTATAACAAACGTGAATTTCTTTAATAACCTAAATTTATGAAAAAATAATTACAAGATACCTCACGAAATAAAATGTTGGCAACGTAAAATTTGATAGGTAAATGTTGGAATATTTTAAGTTTACCTACATTTATTAGAACGTACAATACAAAAACGAAGGATACCATGCAAACGGCCAACTCGCAAGAGTAAAAAACTGAGAACCATACTCTGAATTTCTGAAAATTACTATAAATCGAATGGAACTCATTAAACAAATACATATGCATAAATCACGTACTAGGCTACAAACGATCATTTTAAATTAACGTTAGTAAAATATAATTTGTACCAACTTGTGCAATATTTGATGATGTTTAATACAATGTTTAATATTTTCACGCATTAAGGCATCGTATCGAAGAGCAGATTTCTGATCAGCCTTCGACCTTTGTTCGGTTCTACGTTTAAGCGAAACACAAGCCTGGGTTAGTCTTTCATATTGTCTCAAGAATTCGAAAATAACCAACGAAATAGATATCACTACAATATGATAGAACCACAAGCCGCAGAATGACTGTACCATTTGCATCGCAGCTATGATCAATTCGGACTGAAGATTATCTATATTCCACGGTGCCCACGCAGGGTACACAAAAGTCCTGATTCGACAGTACATTACGAGTTCGCCTAAAATAGGTATAAAAATGGCCAACACGGTAGAAATTTCGAAACATAGCGCCGCCGTCATTATCTTGGTGACTTTGTCTTCTTCCAGGTACCAGGAGTATTTCGTATCGAGCTCGTCTTCATCCGGATAAGTGTACAGATTTGTATCCATCTCGTATAACATGTCGCTGAGTTTAGTGCGATAGAAGAAGATGGTTAGTGTGCCAAAACAGCAAATTATAATGGCCGCTGCGCATGGCACCGGGCTAATGAATTTGTAAAAATCGCCGTAATTTAGAATGGAAAACATGACCGTTGAAAAGCCTCCCAACAGAAGAATAATAGTTATTAGAATTAACCTCCAAATTTTTCTATCACCGTCGTCGTCATCGTGCTTTAATACTTTGATTCCACTTTCGTCGATTAATGTCGACACGTAACCGATCATTTTTCGTTTCATGGTGTTATACGTTTATAGGTACGTATAGGTACCGGCTTTAAACAGGCTTATAAATGTAGTTTAGATAGGTTTAAGCATTTTTAAAACGCGTCGCGTCTTTTATAATGAAATCGAACAATTTTAAACTGAAAAATTCATCTAGTACAACTACACTGTCGAAAATGTGTTCTATGTCTATCTGTTCATGGCTCGAGCTTAGTTTGAATTACCGAAGGATGGACAGATAACACATGTGTTTCGACATAAATATTTTCCAAAAAACCGTGTTTCAAATTAAGTAATTATTTATTGGCTTTACCACGAAATGTTTTTTAATTATTGGTCCGACACGACGTAATTAATACTTCATTGCCTTCATTGGTAATTTTCAGAATATTCAAAAATGTTAGCTTTGAATTCATATATCTATTTCGTTTTTTTATACCTAGTTACTCGGTTATTATAAAATTATTAACGCGTTTTGACCAGAATTTCACCACGTGTTTATATGTAACTAGAGAAAAAAGAAATGAAAAATACACTCTGAGATGCCTCTGTCGTAAATATTTAGTAGCTTAGGTAACTCACTCATACGACTGTAGACAGACATTATTATAAACATACTATTATGCCGTTTTTCAGTTAATAGGTGTATTTACCGTTATCTTTACTTTATTGGAAGGTCTACTAATTAAAGAAAAGCATCGGATGATAATAGGTTCAAGGGTGTTCATATGCAATTTTCAACACTTTGTCGTATACTTAATGAAAGGCTTTTCATGCTTAAGATTTCAACGAATACTCGTATTAAAATCTTAAAGACAAACCGTGTAATTATAACGCTGCACTCATTGCTTTCTAAAAGTTAATTGCTTGCTCGAAAATCGTGAACATCTGACCATTTCAAAAGTCTATGAGTAAAAGAGTTTCGATTAACTAGAAGGCTATCATTGCAATAAAAAGTCACTACCGGAGGGCAAACATTTCAACGTTCGACGGCATATTTCAATATCTTGTTTTTTTTTTTTTTTTTTTTTTTTTTTTTTTAATTGAAGCAGCGTTGAATTTAATCAAAAATTCAAACTAGGATCGAAACCAGAAATCTGTGAACGAAAACTTTTTATGGTTATGTAGATTAGGGCGGGGGGGCCGGGGCAAAAGGGGGGGGGGGGGGGGGGGGGGGGGGGGGGGGGGGACAAATTGGAAATCAAAATTACATTCAGCTGTTTTGTGAGAGGAATTGTCGAGTTTAAAAGTTAGCACGAACTAATTCACGAAAAAGTCAACTTGCATCTTCAGTTTATTTTTTGGCATCTCTTATTGATAGTATCGAATTTTTCTAACGAAAAAATTGTAGATATCGAGGAAACAACTGCTAGTCTAAAACTGAGGACATTATATATATTATTACTGTCTGTTCTTCTCCTTTACTCTACAGAATGTAGCGGTATTTATTTTACAAAAAATTGTTTATGCTGAGAAAATTATTTGAGAAGCAGGGAAGTTGCACTTTTCAGAGTATCCACAATCCGATCTACAACGAAACGCAGCTAATCGCAATCTTGGTGCATTTATGAGCCAAATTCAAATAAAAAATGTGATTCGCTGTGATACACTACGTTGAACCACAGAGCAGTGAGCTGTGTTACTTATCGTTATTTATCCGCTAGATCGCGACTGCATCGATCCCTACTTTCTGTGTAATCAGATGTAATCCCATTGCGCTTGTGAGCAATTCCCGCAACAATTCGTTGCGATTAGCTCGGATGAGCGGAGGGAGGATATCAACAAAATCGGTTTTAGGGTCCTAGAAGACCGTTACGGTCATTTTTGGCCATGTGAAGTACTTATTCTTATTTATTTATCCCTTCCCCTTCCACAGAAAATTATTTGCTCAGCTTGATAAGCACCAAACTCGTTCAAATTTGGGAAATAGGCTTAGATTATTAGTAGATTTGATATTCGGGAGTGGGGTTGATCTCTGGTCAAAATTCAGTTATGCCTGTTTTTGGAGAAGGCCTGCTGAGGCGCTAAAGTTGAATAACATTTTCCTCTTTGAGGCAATCGATAAAAAATCCAAAGTTGCATAACGCATCCAAAAATCAACCTCCTAGATGAATTGGGAGTGAAGGTATGGGTTTTCCCCCTTTTGGCTTTGAAAAAGGGCTGCTCCTATATTTCTCCACCTGACTGAGCTAAGAAGTTTTATATATAAACTTAGTAGAGGCTATGAATGTGCCTGTAGGGATATAAGGGAAGTTTTTTCTCCTATATCCATGCATGGTAGTTTAGCGCTTAGTTTGTAACAACCCTACACTGTCGGGCACGTGATGGTCGTCCGCAAAAACTATAAAATGCGGAGCAGTGCAGGGTTGAAATCACTCGATAGCTTGAGCTTGTAAAATATACTCGTACTTGTTCAACTACTTGTGCTATTTTTACTCGCTCACTGGACAGTCATTCTCTCTCGGTATGTGTGGGTCTTTGGTACCTGTGGCCCAGGTTCTATTTCTAATATATGCCGGCCATTGGGTACGTACGGACTAGATAGTCTCTCTAGGTACGTTTGGGCCTCTTGGTACATGCAGGCCAGGTTCCCCTTCTAGTGCATGCGGGCCTTTGGTACGTGTGGACTAGATTCCCCTTAGGTACATGCATATCTTGCTGATATGTGCGGGCTGGTCTGTCTAGGTACGTGCGAGCCAGGGCTGTGGGATAGATCCCAACGGGCCATTGGTACGGACGAATCGGTATACTTTGCATTTTTAATGAGACTACATAACGGGAGAGGTCAGTATCTCACTACTCTCTCTTCCTGCGCACCTCTTCCCTTGCAAACGATCGTAGTACATCTACATGCTTTTTAAGGGTTTCGACTTTCCAGACCCATTGCTTCTTCTCACAGTCCCAAAAATTTAGTTTTTTATTTATTTTTTTTATTTTTTGAGTTTGTACCTTGCATAACTCTTCTCTAAATTGAGCTAGAAACTTAGCGCTTTTTGGTGGGTTCAATTTTTCAGCCTCATTGCACCCTTTCAGAGCTCCAAAAATGGTTTTTTGGTCAGTTTTTCTTCTTGCAAGCAGCCCTAGCAAAGCGAGTACGTGAGCTGCGGTTCATTCTTTGTATATGAATCTGGTATGTAAATTTAGCGGGGTTCTAAAAAGGGTCTTTGATAGTCTTACTTATGCACCTTAAAATCACCTTACTTTTTTTAAATCCAGAAACTAAAAATCGTTTGCTCACTTGATACCATAGGCGGAAATAGAAGAGGGGCATGTGGAGGCTCAAGCCCCCTAATTTGAGTAAACCCCCTTACATGTTTTCAAGAAAATTTAATGAGTCGTACTAAAAAATAGAGAAATATTATTTTTTGGAGGTCAAAAATGCCATTAAATGCACTTTTCGGTACCATCCAAAATCGCTAAAATTTGAGCAGAACGCTTAGATTGGCTGCGGATTTTTATATTTTTGAGTAAGAATGGATCTTGGGTCAAAATTCAACAGTGCCCAAATTTGGGGAGGGGCTGCTGAGGGGCTGAAATGTGAAAAATTGTTCGTTTTTAAACCAATCTATTAGGAATAAAAAATTTGTGCATAACATATTCAAAAATTAGGTTCCTAAATCAATCAAGAGGGGAGAAATCAATGGCCTGCCTCCCCTTCTACTTTAATTGGAGAGTTGAAATTTAGCGTAAACATTAAGTAGATGTCCTTACTGTGCATTTTGATGGGTTTCTGCTTTTCACCCCCGTTGCACTTCCCCTCATAGCCTCACAAATGTAGTTTTTTGGCACGTGTTCCTCGTTTTTCAAGTTTACGGCGCACATATCTCCCCTCCAAAGTGAGTTACGAAGGTGAAATTTGGTACATAGATTCAGTACTAGTCTTAGATATAACTTTTAGTAAGTTCAACTTTTTAGCTCCATTACATCCCGTCACAGCCCCAAAAATGTAGTTTTTTGGTCGGTTTTTCTTATTTTTCAAGGTTGTGGCTCGCATATCTCCCCTCTAAATTGAACTGTAATGTTGAAATTTGGTATATATATTGAGTATAATTCTTACATGTGTCTTTTGGGAGTTTCAGCTATTCACTCCAATATCTGCCAGTACTGCTCCCACAGTTCAAGGAAAAACATCACAGTACGCACTTTTTGACATGGATATGTCTTAGGATTGGATGTCATTTTGTGAAAGCGTGACGTTTTTGACATAGACCTTCTTGAATCTAAGAGATCTATGGTTTTTGGTCTCGTCAGTGTTGTCAATCGCATTAATTTTTGCGTAAAATCTCAAACAATCCCAAAGAATGGAATTTTATTTATTTCAGTGTTGAAGATAGGAATTTAGGGTTAAAATTCAAGGTTGGGAACTCTGCTTCAGATTTTTGTTGTATCGTATTTGATTTGACGTTTTTGATCAAAACTTGTGATGAAACGATGAAAGATGATTGCAAAATTTTTATTTTGCTAAGCAATAATAAAATTAATTGAATGCCAAAAAGAAGGGAAGAGAAAAGTAAGGTTGATTTTATGTATTCAAGTTGAAATATTCATATAGACATAAACCAATTCTGAAAGGTCTATGCATATAGATCGCGTCAGTATTGCCAATCACTGTAATTTTTGTGAAGAATTCTCAATCAATTTTACGTCAGTGGTACCAATTGAAGTGGTTTTTGCTTCAAATTTCTCAAAATGTATGTAAATTGCAGAAAATTAAAAGGGTTGGCAATATGGTTCCAGTTTGAACTCGACTTAATTAAAAAAAGTTATAACTAATAATAATGATATAATTTTTATTTTACCAGGCAACAATTAAATATCAAATTACACATATGACGAAGATTTTTAATAAATTTTTTTTTGTAATTTTTTAGATTTTCCAGAACAGGCAAAAAAAAGGGTTGGCAATATGGTTCCAGTTTGAACTCGACTTTATTAAAAAAAGTTATAACTAATAATAATGATATAATTTTTATTTTACCAGGCAACAATTAAATATCAAATTACACATATGACGAAGATTTTTAATAAATTTTTTTTTGTAATTTTTTAGATTTTCCAGAACAGGCAAAAAAAACAACTTAGAAACTCTAATGGTCGCATTAGTATCATGGACTATTTCCCAAATTTGATCGAAGAAATGATTTTTATTTTTGAAGAAAAAAAATTTTCAGCATTATATATCCATGATCTGAAATTTAGGTGCTTAAATTTTTCATTTAATAAATGAATAATCCGCAAATTTCCTTTACTTTTTGAAAATTAGGTTAAAAAAAACGCATCGTGATGCTTTTTTTTCTTTATAAAAACAATTTTGAAAATTTACGAAAACAAAACGGACTTACTGATAAACAAAAATAAATTCCTACGTTATCATACTGGTACTTGAGCCATTGAATGATAAATTTCAAAGTCGGAAAAACATTTTACTATGAAATAGAGTATGTATTGTTTAAATGCACACGTAAGTCTATGCATAAAGGTAAGAGGTACCTGCTTTTTTTTTATATCTTAACTATTACTTCGTGTCTCTGCTTATGAATTATCTTTTAGATAAATTTTTACACAGCCTTTAATCGCAAACATGACATCAGCAAAATATGTTACCAATCCAACAAAGTTTAAGCTGTATAAAAAGAGATGGTTCTTATTGTCATTGTTCGTATTATATGCATTTAATGGAGCTTTGCAATGGACTCAGTTCACTACAATTGATAATCTGGTGACCAAGTATTACAATGTATCAAACTTACAAGTCACATGGACAGCAAATGTGTTCATTCTAGCATTCATCATACTGGCAGTACCATCGCTATATCTGATTGATTTAATGGTAAGTACTAACTAAGTAGGTAGCAGGTACTGTTGTTCAATAATCTATTAAAAAATATGTTACTAGTTTTTTTTTTTTTTCTAATTCTAGGGCTTGAAAAACATTTTACTTTTATCAACTTTTGGTTGCGCGGTTGGTAATTGGATAAAATTATTTTCTGTGGCACCCGATGAGAACGAATTTTATGTGACTTTTTTCGGCCAATTGCTGTGTGGTTCTTTTTTAAAATTAACTTATGGAACGTTCACGCGTTTCACTGCTTTTTGGTTTGAAGTCGATGAGATATCAACAGCTGGAGTTTTAATTGTATTAGGATATCATGTAAGTACCTACTTAGCTAATACCTATCGATTTATGGTGTGTATATTTGAGTGGTGTTTTCAGTATATTGAATATAAAATCGTCGTTATTTAATTTAGACTGGTTCAGCTTTTGGCTATATTTTACCCACTATAATGGTAAAGGATGGTTCCAAAGAAGATATTGGTAAAGGATTGAAAAACATGCATCTCTGCGTATCAATATCTACAACTATGATATTCTTTTTATTTTTATTTTGTAAGTACCTTTTCGATAAGCCTCAGGTTTTTTCGTACAATAAGTTTCCTACGTATAATTACCTAGATCTTATGTATTGCTTGCAACGAACAGAACAAGTAAAACATGACAAAATATTTCCAACGTTATGTAAAATTATGAAAAATCCAGCCGTTTTACTTTTCTTTGTATCTTATGGAATGAACTGTGCTCCTTCCACAAGTGTGGCCATTTTTTTAAATGAAATAATATTAGCAAATTTCCCGGTAAGTGAAGCATATTTATGTATATTTTCATTCATTTAGTTTTATTTAATAAAAGTTTGGCTGTTGAAATGTATCTTACAGATAGGTTAGAGTTAGTTGGTTTATTGTTTACGCTCCAGCCTCTTGATTTTTTTTTTTTTTTGTTATACCAATAGAAGTTGTGCATTGTACGAAGTACATAGATTCCTTACATTTACCTATGTATAAAATAGGTGACCATATCAAATACACATGTGCATACTTTTCATTATATTTGACAGGATGCTAGCGATAGCGATGTTGGAAACATAGGATTCGTAATGATGCTCGGTGGAGTCCCCTTTTCACTGGTAATTGGCAAATTATTAGATAAGACTCGATTATTCAAGTAAGAAACTCGTTAAGTTTTTGCGTATCTTTATTTACATCCCCTTCCTACATACTTTGCAAGCACTTCTAAGCATTAGAAGTTTCAAATTACAGAGAATACTCGGTATTTTTGACGGTTTGCACTACTATTTCCATGATTATGTTTACATGTTCGTTGAGATCTGGAAGTATTTTAGTTGTGTATGGAACCACACTTTTGGTTGGGTAAGTATTAGCAAAACGTATCTGGAATTTTTATTGATAAATCTTTTAACACCAGAACTCTTAAAAGATTTTTCGTTAGTGGATATTACTCGAGTGGAGTGCAATTGGGAATTGAGCTCACGTATCCCATACATGAAGAAATTACAACTACAATCACTTTACTTTCCGGCGAATTGTTCTCTTTGATAATTACCGTTATATATGGGAATGTTATGGATACCTATGGCTATTTGATTTCTAACATTGGGATGGTCGTGTTGAATAGCATAGCTGTTCTTGCCACTTTGAGTATACCTGTTGATTTGAAACGACAAAAAGCTGAAAACGAACCTAATATTGATGAAATAGAAATACCTAATTGAGTCTACTTGCACAAATTGACATCTCAGATGAAATAATGAGCCGAAGAAAAATCATTAGCTTAATTTAAATCATAGACAAAATAAGATCTACATGTTAGATTTATGTACAAGAAATACTTTGAATTGTTTATCGATCGGCTCAAAAAAGACAATTTTTTGCGATTTTAGTCCCTCAACACTACTTCCTCCAAATTTGGGTGTAGATACTCGTATGATCCGCTAATAATCTAAGCTTATTTACCAAATTTGAACGATTTTGGCCAGTATGGATCTGAAGAAATGATTTTTAGTTTTGCGTAGTGGAAGAATATCAAACAAAAATAATAAAAATAAATATCTGACATGGTCAAAAATGATCGTAATATTCTGTTAAGACCCTAAAACGGATGTTGTTGGTATTCTCCATCCCTATAGACACTCTCCATCTGGTGGCTCCAAGAGGAAGGGGAATCACTAAATAGTTACTCACATTTTATCCTGTAGAGGCGCTGATCACTGTGTCCGGCTATTGCTCTGAAGACAAGCCTCCGAGTTGATATTTGATATGTAGATTTAACCAGTCTTCTTTCTGTACCTTTTTAAGATTCCAACTGTTACCTCAAACTACCCTATTTTCCCACCAAATTGAACTAGAAAGTTGAAATTTAATATGTACACTTAATAGGCACTATAGATGTACTTTCTGGTGGTTTCGACTTTTCCGACCCATAGCACCTTCTTACATCCTCGAAAATATGGGTTTTGGTAGGTTTTTCTTATTGTTAAATTTGTTCCTCCCATATCTCCTTCCTAAACTGAGCTAAAAAGTTGAAATTTGGTGTGTTGATTTAGTATAGGACTTGGATGTGCTTTTTGGAGGCTTCAAATATTCACTCCAATATTTACCTGTACCCTCACATTTGCCAAAAAAAACATCCCACAGCGGTATTGTGTTGGGGTGTGAAAAAAGTGTGAGTTGGTTTATAATTGTTTTCTTTGGATATTGATTTGAGCTTTAAAAAAATATTCTTTATTTGGTTAAATTTGAAATGCTTCTTTATGAAAATTTTTATATGTAAATATGATTAAAACATATAAGGTATGTAAAAAAAATATCCTCCTAGTTTTTAAAGAAAGCCTGTTTTCTTAGCGTGAAGATAATAAACTCAATTAAATACCCACTGCTTTGCGCTTTTAATCCATTAATGTAGAATAGTTTTCTTTGAGTGAGTATTAATTTTTTTTTAGATTGTTATAATTTTCAAATTGGGTACACTTTTAATAAAATAGTAAGTATAGCGTAGTGAAGTGTGTAGATGAATGAACTAAATAAATAGGCATCTAGAAATGGTAACTAGCGAGCACGCATTGACTGTAATTTCATAATATCTAAGCAGCCTAATGTAAACTTATCTGAAAAGTGAAAATAAAAAAAACTTTTCGAAACGGATATGCAGGAATATTTTTAGCGATGGCAAAACAAAGACCCAATTTGAGACAGTGCAAATGCATATAAGGTATTTTTGAAGTCTGTTAAACACGTTTACCAGATATTTCAAAATGATAACAAAGTAAAAGAAAAACCATTATGTGGTCATATTATTGCTTTAAACTTCGCAAGTACCTGGGTATGTATCTATTTAAAGCAGTAACATTTAAGACCACTTAATATCTTTTTGTTGCAATTGTTATCATTTTAAAATACTTGGTAAACATCATGTTGGTTACTTTCAAAAATGCTTACCACCAACTGTCGCGAATCGGGTATTTGTTTTGTAATTTTTGAAAATGTTCAAAAAATACCAACCAACTTAACTTTGGCTTAAGGTAATACTTTGGTGAGCTGAAAAGGGAGTGGTAGTTGGAACGAATCAATATACCACGCTAACCTTTCAAATTACCGTAATAAGTAGCATAAATATCTCTAAGGAACGAAGTTGTAAAGGATTATGTGATTGGCTTAAATTCTACATAGTTTGTGTAGATACAAACAACTCCGTTTCTTAGAAAATTGCATCAAAGTTGAAGCTGATTTTTATCACCATGCGTGGTCTATGTTAATTCTATATGGTTCAAGTCAGCTTTTGATAATAAGTACCTAAACCATGTACATAAAATTCGACGCTTTGGTACTTAATTACGCTTGACCGAACTTACCAGTGTGCTCTAAAAATTGCGCAGTCAATTTTTTAAGCGTATAGATAGTTTTTTTCTACACATATCTCTTAGATAAAAAAAAAAGACGTATTTTGTTTATTCTAATTCCTTTTTGAGTCATTGAACTACACCTTTAACCATTTCATTCCCTTACTTCTTTGATTTATTGTTTAAAAAGTGTATATATTCATTGTCTAGAGCTATTATCGTGTCACTAATTCGTTAGAAGTACAATTTAATTAATTATTCCCAAGAATATCGTTCACTAAAAAAATTTTTTAATATTAAAAGGTATAAAAATACAATAAGGGCCACATTTGAAATTTGGTAAGTTGGATATTTTGTATAAAAAAATTCTACTTTTAGTTCGATATTGCTTAATTAATAATTTTGAATTTTCATTTTAGATCATCATATCAGTTAACCGTATCTAGAAATAAGGCCAACTAGAAATGTTTTCACTTCCAATATCTGTGTTAATTCTGGCAACGATAACTAACTCAATATGGGATGCCAATGGCGAAAATATTCTGGTATTTATGCCACTACCGGCTCGAAGCCATTTCAAGTCATTTCAGCCCTTGTTCGAAGAATTAGTCGGACGAGGGCATAATTTGACCCTAGTCAGTGGGTTCAATTTATCAGACAACTGTTTAGGAAGATACGAGCACATAAATGTAAAACATATTTTCTCCAAATTTTGTGAGTAAAGAATATTACGATTTCACTGAACTGTGCCAATTTAGAGTACAAAATTCGTTATTTATATACTTAAATTTACGAAGAAGATCAGTTACTCGATTACCTACATTTCTGCTTTTCATTTCTAGCTATAAATTTCGCCGAAATGAGAAAACAAAATCGTTTATACAATCTCATATTCAGCAGTGAACGAGTCATCGAATATAATCAATACGTTTTACAAGATGCTGAAATTAGACGTCTTTTAACATCAAAAACAACTCGTAAATTTCACTCTATAATAGTGGAATTTTTTTTCATGGATGCTTTCGTCGCACTAGGAGCTTATTTCAAAGCACCTGTTGTAGCACTGAGTTCTCAGAGTTTATTATCTTTCTATAGTTGGAGCGTTGGTAACCCTGTGAATCCATCGTATATTCCTAATTCATTTCTGCCTTACACACATCGTATGTCTTTTATGGAAAGACTTTGGAATGTAATTTATACTGGAATTATAGGTAAATATAATATCACTCTTTAATTAATCTTGCATGTACATCATTGATTTTCAAATAGGTGTTGATTTCGCTTCTATTAAAGGTCTTTATTACGAATTTATTGCTGTTCCTGAGCATCAAAAGCAAATAGGAAAATATTTCAATTTTCAAGCTAATCAACAGCCAATTCCAAATGTTAAAAATTTGATACAAAACGTGTCGTTAATTTTGGTTACCTCGCATCATACGTTAGGATATCCAAGACCTCACGTGCCTATGATTATTCAGACAGCTGGACTTCATATTACAGAACCACCTCCTCTTGATAAGGTAAAAATCCATACAGGAGTAAGTTTTACTCACAGGTCGATCGGGGTAAATGTAAATATTTTTTTGTATTTTTATTTTTTCCCTTGTTAAATTGGTCGAAAAAATACCAAAATCAATTTTTTCGCGGAAAATCATGTGTACCAACAAAAAGTATGGTACTTAATTTAAGCTATCAATTCATGTATTAGAAAATAATTTTATATGAACTGGATCCTGATTATAAAATGTTCACATTTACCCTAGCCATGTTTACAATTACCCGGCAAAACGTGGGTAATTGTAAACATACACAAAAAAACAAATGAAGCGGTAAAAACTGAAATATTATTATTGTGAAATGAGAATGAACGAAAAAAAAAAAATGAAATTTCACTATCATAGTTAACACATTTACGTAGTAAAAATTTTCAATTTTTGTCGTTTTAAACATTGATAATTTAAAATAGGTAAAATAAAAAGGTAACTTCGAATCAGAATAAATCATCACTTTCGCTTTTCTTCTTTAATTTCCACATTTCACGTAATCACTTTGAATGAACTACGCACTCCGTTTAGACCACGAATATGAAATTCAACCGTTAGTAATTTACTTATCAACATTTTGCGCATGCTCCGCGATTCAAAATAAATAAGCAATGCAGCCCTCGTGGTGTTTTCAATTACCCTGAAAATGCAAAATTTTCCAGGGTAATTGTAAACACCAGTAGCGTAGTAAGGAAATCGCCGCCTCGGGGAATTCAAAATTTTGTCGCCCCCTTAAAAAAAAAAGTTTTAATGCTATGATGAAAATTAAAATATCTATACGTAGATTGTAGAACATATTTTTTTATTGATTATAATATAAGGTTATAACTTTATTTTTCGGGATTTCATTTCCGCAAATTGATCGATTATGTCATAAAAATTGATATTTTTAACAAAATTTTTTTCAATTGAAAGTATTGAAAGATGACAT
>FIZR01000042.1:0-22916 GCA_900060175.1 Ferrisia virgata | reverse complement strand
TAGAGAATTCAATTTCCTACAAGTATATGAGATGAAATTTTTTTTTTCATACAGTGGACACCAAGATATGCAATTTTCTTTATAACAATAGAAAAAAAATAGAAATCTGAAAGGCGGAGGACGTTCCTATTAAAATTAAGAGCTCATACGTGGAGAGAATTTTTTTTAGGTGTCTATCAACCAGTTTTTCAGGGCACCAATGGAAAAAAAAATAATCGTTTTTTTTGACCCACCCTACCACTGTGGTGGTAAAGGTGAGTGAAATGGGAGATGGTTTCTGCTGTGTAAAATTATTTTCGGAGCCCGTAATAATATTTCATGATAATTTTCAAAATCCGAGCACGAAGCTAAACCGTTTAGGTACCTTTTTCAATATGTAGGTGCTTATTAGGTATTTGTAGTTCCTAGTTTCGTATGAACGAACTAGATGTAACAGCTTTTCGCGATATTAAAGTCGGCGCGACGTTATGCCAAAGAACGAATTATTTTTGCGAGATGCTTTCCGAGCCGTCGAACAGCGAAATGAAAATGGTGTAAAAAAAAAAAAAAGATCAATCTTAATCTAGCGACCGGTTCGAGACTCGGAATATACGCGAACGTATTCCTATATACATATAGCGTATAGAGATACGCTATAAGCCAGAGAGACAAAAAGAGATATGTGAAAAGAGGGAAAGAGAGCTAAAAGAGTAGGCGTCGCTTCGCGTCGCGTCGTCGTTCGTTTCAAAGCTTATCTTTCATGTCGAAGGAAAATCGTCGTAAAATCGTTGGCTCGAATTAAATAGGTTTTATGGTGACGGTGTCAGATGTATTTAAACAGTATAACAGTATAAGTAAACTGGCGAAATCGAAATAACTCCGCCTCGGTAAGCTTTCAACTTCGAACACTATAATATACGCGAAATAAAGAAAATCAATAAGTCGTAAAATTTTTTATGTATTTTTTTTTTTTTGCCCGCTCATTCTTTACTTATATCTACTGCTCGTACTTTAAACTCTTCGACGACGCGACACGACGAACGAAACAGAAGCTTTGCTTTCGCTCGACTCTGTTGAATCTATTTTCACCAAAGTACTCGTACATACGCACCTAGCCTAACCTAATATGTACCTATGTAGTGAAAAATTTCATCTATCGTTGAAAATTCGATAAGTGAAACAGATAACAAGGATGCGATGCAATGTGCGAATTTTTCGTTTTCCATTTTGTATTGATATTGTTCCTGAAAACGGTGGCAAATGGGAGAAGGGAGCGATTTACGCGAAATACCTATAATATTAACATCTCGATTCGAGCAAGAAAATTTCGGCTGATTCGTCATTGTCGTCGACCGAATTAGCTCGATAAATAAAATTTAATGCTAATTGAGGCGTAAATTTCGTAACCGTAGTAGATATGTAGATGTACTATAGATATTAGGTTTTACGTGTACTACGATCCTTAGTTGCTGGTGATGCTGGTATAGAAAGTCTCAGTCTTTGCGAAAATCTCAACCCAACTTTCTTCTACATTAATGGATTTTAACCCTCGATGTGCGGTTTTTATCCTTCGTCGTATCTTCCCAACTATGGATTCTAACTAATAAATAGCTCTATTAAATTCTAATGTAGGTTAAATTTTCTTTCAGATGAGTTATTTACGTTCGGTAGCTTTTTCGAGATTGAGAAAACGCTCTTCTACCAGCGGTGGCTTATGTGGCGATAGTGGGGGATTTTGGATTTACTATTTTCTTCTTCTTCAAAAACGTCGAAAACAATTCGCGTACCCTATTTTCTTCCTCGTTTTGCTTTATTCATCGCCTCAGCTCGTGGTAGAACTTATCGTAATATGTAGGAGATAATCAAACGAAGCTTGCTTGCCTTTTTTTTTTTTTTTTCGTTTTCATCAAAATGAGTGTATAGCGTAGGAGCCCTACTTTTTGTATAATATGAGCCTGAAAGAATGAAATTAAAGAAAGAAAGAAAATTTAACTTTATTCGAAGTTGACTCGTGACGGTCATTGAGTAAAGAACCTTGGCATCCTGGCTCCTACCCAATAAAAATTAATATTACGAAATTGATTCAACTCGCGTCGAAAAAAATTAGCGAGTATTATTTATTTTTATTTTTTTTTTTGTTTATTCGTAATTAAAATAATATTATATTAAATTGGAAAAAAATCTATTTTTTACGAACAGGTGGATTAGTAGTGGGCTGAAAAGTATTTTCACGTTTTTAGTCAACTTCGAAGTTTTCAATTTGTCGTATAATAATTAGTGGTTTTCAAATCGATAAAATTTTCAAATTTTTACGCGTGATACTTCAGAGAGCGCTGATAGGAATGGATTGTTCGAGTGAATGGTTCATTTCAGAGCACCAGAAAATTACTCAAAAGCAAGCTATGGTATTTGCTTTCAAGTACACGTAGGAACGTTTTATTCTGTTGGAGGGGGGAGGGGGAGCTGGAAGGAGATAGCACAAAGAGGAAAGAAATTCGATAATTTTTTTGATCTTTTACGTTGCTATGTATTTTATTTTCTTCCGTTTCAGGTTTTTTAGCGCCATGTGTTGGAGGATAAGGGAGGCTTTTTGAGGAAACAATAACGAAATCTGGAAACTTATAGAGAATTTTCCAGCTTTAAAAATCAGCTATACTGATTTTCACTAGAATTTTATTTATATATGCATTGTATCAGAAAATGGGCTATTTTGGTTCATCGACCTTCAGCAAACATTGGGTGGGGGAGGAAAGGGGCTATTCACAAATTTGTTTTAGAACCCTTTAAGACCATTGAGACCATTTTTAGCCATACCTGATATTCATTCTCTTTGATTTTTCTTCTCTTTCCCTCCCCTTAAACCAAAAATGATCAAATTTTGGATAGTGGACTTCGATAGCGGAGGGTTTGATTTATACAAATGAAGACGGGGCGTGTCTTTTGGGGGCATAGGCGTATCAAGAACCTAATTGGGGAGGGGGACTAGAATTTGAAAGAAAAAAACATCAAGAGGGAGCGGTTCAGAAAAGACTTTTTAGCTTATTTTTGAGCTCCATGTACTGACCTTTATTACGCGTTGAAATTGAAATATTTCTTAAGGGTTTAAAAAATTACTATAAAAAATTTTCTAAGGGAAGGCTGGGAGGTCCGGTGGGGGGGGGAATCAACAAAATTCGTTTTTGGCTCCTAAAAGACAATTATGACCATTTTTGCCAGTATTAGATATTTATTTTTTTTCATTTCCCTGCCCAAAAAAAACTGATAATTATTTGCTCAACTTAATACCGACGAAAATCGATGAAATTCGAGAAAAAGGCTTGAATTGGCGCATCATTTAATAATCTGTAATGGGGTTGGCTTCGGGTCAAAATTCATATGTGCTCAAATTTTGGGGGAGGAGATGCTGAGGGGCTAAAATCGCTAAAATTGTGTTTTTCCGAGCCAATCGGTAGACAATCCAAAGTTGTGCAATATATCCAAAAATCAGCTTCCTAGGTCAATTAGTAGGGGAGATATGAGAGTTTTCCCTCTTTTTGATCTTGAAAAGAGACTATTCCTCGCCTGTCTCCTCACCAAATTGAGCTAGGAAGTTGAAATTTGGTATCTAGATCTAGTGTAGTTCCTAGCTGTGCCTTCTGTTGGCAACGACTTTTTAGCCCCCCTCCCCCTTCCCCGCATTCAAACCATTTTGTGTTTACCACTGATTAGGAAAAAGGTGTTTTTTTTTGTATTTCAAGAATTGTCGACGATTCGTGTACTTCATTTATTTTGCCAAAATCATACTTCACAATTGGTGATGAGAACCAGCCAAAGCAGGCCTTTACGGTCTGTCCACCTACGGCAGATGCGGGAGTGGGGGATATCAATAAAATCCGTTTCGTGATCCTAAAAGACCATTATGGCCATTTTTGGCATTGTCAGATATTTATTTTTATTGATTTTTCCCCTCCGAAACTAAAAATTGTTTGCTCAGCTCGATACAGGCTAAAATCAATATATTCTGGATTGGAGTTGACCTGGGGTCAAAATTCAGTTATGCCCAAAGTTGGGGGAGGGGGTGCTGAGAGGCTAAAAAAACAAAAAATGTAACTTTTTAAGCTAATCATTAGACAATCCAAAGTTGTATAACTTATCAAAAAATCAGCTTCCCAGGTCAATTGAGAGGAAATATATAAGGAGATTCCTCCTTTTCGACTACGAAAAAAGGGATTTCCTCCTGTCTCTCCACTCCAAACCGAGCTAGGAAGTTGAGATTTGGCATACAGGCCTAATACGAGTGATAGATGTACTTTTTGGAGGTTTTGAACTTTTCAGATCCATTGCTTCTGCTTTATAGCCATGAAAAAAATGGATTTTTGGTTAGTTTTTCTTGTTGCTAGAAGGCTCCAGCGAAGCGAAGACGCGAGCTGTGATTTATTTCTTGTATACGAATGTGACATGTAGATTTAGTGGCGTTCAAAATGTCGGCAGTTTATGTTCTGAATAAATATGGAGGAGCGGGAAGCTACTCGTACGAAAAGATACCATCAATAATTCGAACAATGACTTCTGAGTTTAGTATACGTACATATAAAAAATCATACCTACTCACTTACATATATACACATATAATAACCGAAGTGTGTGTGTGTGTGTGTGCGCCTTACACTATCAATTTATGCAGTTAATAAGATAATATAGGAAAATTTAAGGCGATAAAGGTTATCGTCGTATTATAATCAGTTCCCGAAAAATACATATATTTATATATCTAGAAGTAGTAAGTAGTATACCTGTAGTGTGTAGTATCTCTATTTACATTCTACAGTACGGTATAAATTTAGCAGAATTTTACGAATGTGTCAAGCTTCAATTTAATATTTACATGTACGCGACTCGAGCCAATATTAAACTGAATATGAAGAAATTAACATACTTAAACATATCTAAATTTGTTATGTGCGAAGTCTTCAATGGTACCTAGGTTACCTATACCACCTGTGCAGATATTCATATATACGAGCAATTTACTCTTGTATGTAGTTGAGATAATGTTAATCAAAATCAAATTTAACTCGTAATAACGGAGCAATTAGTCAGCCAAGTGGAATAATGTACATATTTTAAATTTTGCAGCAGACGCTTTTTCCAAAAACTCTACGAACGAGGTAATAGAAAAGCTTTATATGTGTTACGAGAGAGCTTATATAAGTGTAGGTAAGAAGAATAATGGAAAAGAGAGACGTGTTGAGAGGAGAGTGATGGGAGGGGGAGGGGGGGGGTTTAATGTAATTGCTAAAAAATTTTCCAAGGTATAATTTTGAATTTATGGTAGAATATTTTTGAAGTCGACGTCGTTGTCGTCGTCGTCGAGTAAAGTGAAAGGTACGTACCTTTACCACCTACCTAAATTAGGCACACGTACCTTACATACATACCTACCTAATACCAATAGGAGCGAAAATTTAGCGTGCCATAGACCAATATGGGCGTATATATGTATAATAATTTGCCAACTCGATATTATGAGAATTTTGACCTCGGGTTGGATTTCGTGATGAGCTTTTTTTCCATCGTAAGGTAGAATGAATTTTCTAAGAAAAACCATCCAGGTGTAATTTATAGTTTAAAATCAACTATGTCTAAAAATGATATTTTTGTTCGATGGTGTGACTAGAATCGAATTATTATAAAAAAATGGCAATGTTTTTTTTTTTAAAAAAAGGGAATTTTTTTTTTTTTTTTTTTTTTTTTTTTTAGCAATGCAACAATGCTATTACCGTTGCGTTGTTTTATTACCAACGTTCGTTGCTGTTTCTTCTTCTTCTATAATATAATACACGTCTATTCGAGTGAAGAACACAAAGACTCCGGCAAGGTTGGCCGAACTGTAGCGGTACGATATTACCATCGCAGAGCACTCATAGCGCTGCTGTTCTGTTCTGTTCATGAAGTGAACCGCTTTTTCTTCGTGATAAGGTCATTTTACTAATGGAGAGCCGGCAGCATGAGGTCAACGCGAATAAAGAATACACAGTAAAGGGTACATCGTACTATATAGATAGCCAGCTATGTAGCTAGCTAGGTACGCGTATCTAGTTTTTATGTATGCCATTTGAATATCATCGTTTTGTAGTCGATGTTGTTGTTGCTGTTGTTGTTGTTGTTGTTGTCGTCGTCGTAACAGTATTCTCCTCTTGGGGCAACCAGTTACACGTACATATACTTTTACCTTTTTTTATCGTTCTGTTACCGTCAAAATTTACGACAATTTAGCTCGCATAAATATCGTCGTATCGATTTTACCTTTACTGAGATTTTTTTCTAGAGTTACCTCAGTGTGGTTTGTAAGATCAAATGTACTCTATACCTACATACATACGCGTACTGCGTGCTATAGAATGAATAGCACAGAGGATGAGTGAAGTCACGGTGTTGCAGATGCAATGCGATGACGAAAGAATTGAAACACAGATAGATTTGATATAATATATAGAAGAGTAGAGATCTGGAAAAGGTGCAAAAAAAAAAAACTAGCGCACCGTTGAAAAATTTTGCAATTACCACGAACAATATTGGGCTATGAAGTTCTGAAAGATGTATTCGAATGTTTGGAATCGTATGGATATTTGACGATGTGCTCGACTCGTGAAGAAAGATTGGCTCGTCGGGGGTGAGTCATTATTGGTACATAAAGGTCTACGTAGACGTGCGTCATTTTGTTTGTTGAAACTTGAAATGATTTCATGAAGCAAGATGGATGAGAGATATCCTAAACGTGTCACAATCAATTATGCATTTTAAATTGCGCTTATTTACGAACACCCACCTACCCAGAGCTTATATGTGATTTTTTTTCTTGTAACAAATGTGATCGACATTTACATATGTATGTGAAGAAGAGAAGTTCAAGTGTGAGTAGAAAATTGTCTAAAATATTGAAAATCATGCAATTAATGAAAAATAAACCAAGACTAATTTAAGGAATTAGAAATGGTTAACTAGTAATTTGAACTAGTGGTATGGTAAGCAATTTGGCGACCTCCATACCAACTTGATTATTAGATGGGTCCTATATTCTTTACATCCACCATTTGATCCTTTTGATCGCACAATCATTGTAATATTTATTTCATCTCGTGTAATGGATGCAAGGTGTGGAGTGATTAGGAATTCCTCGAGGGAGCGAGCTCCATACGTTTTCTTTGTGATAGGGGACTTGCGCAGAGGTCTAGATTTTTTTTTATATATGCGTATAAGATAGAGAGCACGGTTTTTTTAATTTTCATTCAGAAACATCCGTTCGGTGTCCATTTTTCTGCATATTTCCCTTTAAAATCTTAGTTTGATGGGGATATTTTGAAAATTTATTCGATCGATACGCTAAAAATATATTCAGAATTATGAGTTTCTTTGTTTATAGTCATTTTTCGCCGATTTTTCAATATTTGAAAAAATGTCGTCTATGAGTCATCAAAAATTTATAAAAAAAATCACGAAAAAATGTTGGAAATTGGGTGAAAATTGACTTTAAATATGAAAAAAAAAAAATGGTTGAAAATCAACGAAAATTAGGTGAAAATTTGAAAAAAAATGAATGCAGAAAATGCAGAAAATTGATCAAATATTATGAACAAATGTTGAAAATTAGATGGAAAATCGATCTAAAATGTGAAAAAAAAATCGTCAAAAATTAGATAAAAATTTGATAAAAATGGGTTTAAAATGTATTGTAAAAAATCATTGAAAATTGAGCAAAAAGTGCTGAAAATTGATAAAAAAAAATCACAAAAAAGTGTTGAACATTAGGTAAAAATTTACCTGAAAAAAAAAAATCGTCAAAATCATTAAAAATTGGATAAGAAACTGACAAAAATGAGTTAGAAATACCGAAATTGATCAAAAAATTAGTGAGAAATATGTGAAAATTAAGCTAAAGTACGAAAAAAATATGTGAAAATTGGATACATTTTTGTAAAAAATGCCCAACAAGCGTAGAAATTTGATCAAAAATCGCGAAAAAATATTGAAAATTATGACAGAAATTGTCTAAAATCAACGAAAATTAGGTAAAAATTGAATAAAAATAGATTAAAACTACAGAAAATTGATCGAAAATCACAAGAAAATGTTGGGAATTACTTAATTGGCCTTAAATATAAAAAACAATCGTTAAAAATCATTGAAATTTAAGTACAAACTTGACAAAAAAGGTTAAAAAGTGCAAAGAATTGATCAAGAATCACAAAAAACTTAGTTTTTACATAATTTTCAATTATTGTAAAAACTTAGTTTTTACATGATTTTTAATTATTTTTAACGATTTTTAGTCAATTTTCTACATTTTTTACCCATTTCTGTCAATTTTTACTTGATTTTCGATAGTTTTTAACGATTTTTTTTGAGATATTTTAGGTCAATTTTCACCTGTTTTTCATCATTTTTGATCAATTTTTTTCATTTTTACGCATTTTTGTCAATTTTATACTCGATTTTCATCACTTTTTGCGATCTTTTTTTTCATTTTTTTGGTCATTTTTCTTGCATTTCTCAACATATTGTGATTTTTAACCGATTTTAACGTACTTTGCACCAATTTTTCCTAATATTTGATCAATTTTCGGCATTTTGTACGAATTTCTGTCAATTTTTCATCTAATTTTTATGGTTTTTAACGATTTTTTTTTCTTATGTCAAGTTTAATCGAATTTTCAACATTTTTCCGTGATTTTTAGCCAATTTTCTATGATTTTCAACGATTGTTTTTACATTTTAGATCCGTTTTTAATTATTTTCAACGACTTTTTTCACATTGTCATCAACATTTTTCCGTAATTTTTGATCAATATTTGTATTACAATTTTTAGTCAATTTTCGGTTCAACTTTAACCCAATTTTCAACATTGTAAAGAACTACTATTCTAAAGTTGCGAAGGGGTGTAATGGGGCTGATGAAAAGTTAAAACCTCCGATAGGCTCATCTTGGACTCCTACTGAATCTACATACCAAATTTCAAGTCTCCAACTCAATGTTGTAATGAGATATGCGTGGAGTAATCGTTTTTCAAGGTCAAAAAAAAAGATTTAAAAATTTTTCTTCATTACATACTCAGTACATGTACCTCCAATGAAATATCACTCTCTATCAGATCCACAGTAAATTTTTACCGCAGATCCCTCCCCTTTCACTCCCTTTCCAAATTCGTTATTGTCTGCATAACAATTAGTATAGTATGGTACTGAGAGTAAATATTGAACTATTGAACTATTAATGATAAAATTATGAAATACTCCTCAACCCATACCTACTCACTCTACCCCTTAAAGCAGTTTTTTTTTTGATTTTTTAAATCGAACACTACTTGCTGATATCTCTGAAATACATTTGATTTTTTAATTTTATAATGTCCATGGCATCATTATTGTACGTAATATGTACCTCGCATTGAAAATATCATATCTACATGTAGCTCATTTAGACAACAAATCGCGAAGTAAAAATTCCCCATTCCACTTGAATTGATCGATAAAAAATACCTAATTAAATCGGTTTAATCTGGTACGAATAACTTCACGATCACACACGACATATGTATTCGATATCTATTCAAGTAAGTACATATGTAGATGTATGTAGTAGTGGAGAGTCAAACGATAAGCTTCCAAGTTGGTAATATTTATAAGATAATGTGTTAGGGAGCCTCTTCAATATTACTTTACATGCATTATTCGTAGTAAATGAGGTAATCTCGTAAATCCGGCTTAATCCTGGGTATAATCTCTGTCGTAATTACGAAATAGAGCAAAAAAAAAAAAAATTTTCTCGAAAAAAGGGAGTGAACTTTTACTCTACACGTTACTCGTACTTCATACGTGCAATGTACTTTTTGTTTTATCTTTGTCTGCTCATTGTTGATAAGGTTTGCCTTCGAAATCGTATTCAATTCGTAGAATTTTATGGGTGATAGCGAACTCCGACGCGTTTTCTTTGTGACGAGACGTAAATTTATGTACGTTTTAATTTAATAAAAATGATAGATAGATAAGAGAAGGAAATGCAACGAAATGAGCGAAACAGGGGTTTAAAACTATAATGATGAAAATACGTGTAGAGTGATTCATACCTACATAAGTCACTCACATGCATTTTCAATGCTTACTTGATTTTTCAACTTTTATCTCCTTCGACTCTCTTTTGTCTTGTACCAATGTATAAATACTAAACAGGTACGAATTTCTGTACTTCTCAGAAATGATAAACCTTGGGTGTGTCGTGCCTTGTCTTGCAAAGGATTTTTTCAAGCATTTCATAAAGGTCTTCTCAACTCGAATAGAAATAATACCTATTTTGGACTCCGGACTCGTAGTTATTTTTCCAAGATGACAGAAAGGCAAAGAATTGTTATCTCGAAAACGATTGTAAGGTTCGCCCTTGAATATGGCTTCTTTTTTCTCTCTCCTCTCTCCCTTCCAGCTCTACATTTCTTTTCTTTTAACGATCGTGTGCAGGTAAAAATTTTGTGAAATGGAATCGAAGAAAAATACGTAGACGTACATACGTACGATAAAAAAGTCGAAACGTTCGGTTGCGAGATAATCGATTCGAATTCTCGTCGAATAAGCGTTATTTATTTACACCACCTTCTCGTATATATATATATCTATATAAGTACGTACTGTATATATACCTATACCTACACCTATACCTATACGTATACCTTCGAAATAATGAAGAATTCGTTATCATTTTGCTGCCGTTCTTTGTTCTGTTTATCAGCTGCAAGTACTCGGTTAATAGGTTTCGTTTATGAAGGATGGGCTCGTAAACGTATCAATGTACTGTATTGTACTCCGCATACTATACCACATAATACATACATTACATACCTACATACATATATACAGTAATGATAATGTATGTGTGGTAAAGTCGATTATCAGGCAAATATATGTATGTGCGAGTGTGCCGAAAGCGGTTTTAAGAAGCCGGATTGGAGGAGTAGGAAGGAGGAAAAGCATAGAGTGAACTAGCATTCGTTATACGAGCTTTTTTTTTTTTTTTTCGCTCAAACCTTATCTTATCGATGTAGAAATTTTTTTACGATTATATTCACCCTAGCTTGTGTTAACAACAACGACCGGTAGCGTATTGGGTATTGCACATACGGAGCACGCTTCTTGGGCTGGTATTTGATAAAACACGTTATTAAAAATCGCCCATGTATAATTACCAGTTATTAAAGCTTATAGGAAATTACGAGAATTACTTGGATATGGCGTTGGCGACTGCTGACGCAGAAATACGTGTGTAGATGGTAATGATATGAATGCAATAATTACGTTACTTAGCCTGACGAAAAGATGATGCATTTTTTTTTTAGTCAATTATTGAAATTTTGTTAAGTTTATGGGCTCTGTGCGGATTGATATCTGTTTCGTTGGATGGGTAACTGAATAGCCACTGATATGATATGTGGAAAGGAAAAAAAATGATTAAGTTATATGGAAGTAGGATGTTTAACAGGTCGAAAAGTTTAGATGGGATAGAATCTTGGAAATGTGCATTTTTCGTCATCTTTTTTTACCCTGATTGATTACGTTGCCTTGTCAATGAAAACCAGGCTATTATACAATCTATCGGACTTCAGTGGGTGAGAAGGGGATATCAATAAAATGCGTTTTGGGATCGTAGAAGACAATTACGACTATTTTTGGCTATGTCAGATATTCACTTATTTATGTATTCATCCCCCCTTCTTCCTCCCCTCCCAACTAAAAATCATTTCTTCAGCTCGATACTGACTGAATTTGGTCAAATTTTGATATTCTGGAGTGCGGTTGACCTGGGATCAAAATTCAGTTATGCCCAAATTTACTTTAAAGTCCCCCCCTCCCCCTCATTAAAATCATTTTATGCGAAAAATTTCTAATTTTTATTTTTTTTCCTCCGAAACTAAAAATCATTTGTTCAGGTTGATATCGACCAAAAGCGATTAAGTTTGGGCAGCATGCTTGGATTAGGGTAGAAGTTGATATTCCGGAGTGGGATTGACTTGGGGTCAAAATTCAATTATGTCCAAATTTGGTGGAGGGGTGCTGAGGAACTAAAATCGAAAAAAATTGTTCCTTTTTGAGCAAATTGATGGAAAATCCAAAGCTGCATAACACATCCAAAAATCATCCTCCTAAGTTAATTGGGAGGGGAGGTAAGAGGGTTTTTTCCTTTTTTTGACCTTGGAAAAGATCGTTTCTCCCCTATCTCGCCCCCAAATTGAGCTAGGAAGTTGAAATTAAGTATGTATGTGCATTGAGTAAAGGTCCTAAATGTGCCTTATCGTAGGCTCGAATTTTCAACCTCACTGCACTCCTTCATAGTCCCAAAAATCTGGTTTATGGTCGGTTTTTCTTATTTTCTGAGTTTGTACGTCGCACAACTCTCCCCCCCCCTCCTTTCCGTCACCACCGCCACTAAAAAAACTGGGCTAGAAAGTTGAAATTTGATATGTACAGTTAGTATAGGTCCGAGATGTATCTTTTGGGGGATTTCGACTTTTCAGCCACATAACAACCTAGTTTTTTTTTCAAGTTCTAGGGGTTAGTGATAAAAAGTTGTGGAATGACGTCAAATGAACGTGTTCGAAATTTAGGGTCTCTAACTTGACTCTTATCTCACCCCCTTTTGTGATGAAAAATTTCAAAATGTACATTAAAAATGAAAAAAACCCTCTTGTTTCTATTTTTTTGGTACTAATGTATCGTAGTAGACCATATGTGGCCAAAAAAAAACTTTTTTCAATTTTTTTTTTGCTTTTCAGAGGTTCTAAAAGCATTTTTAAAATTGAAAAAAATCGAATATATCGAATTTTTGTGTAGTAAAAGCCAAAAATAATTGTTTTCACTTATCACGACATAAAAAAATGTTGAGATTTCGTATTTTTATTTCATTATCTTGAAAAAATTTTGAATTAATGATTTTTTCACAATTTTAAACAGAATTTTAAAACACCTGAAGAGCAAAAAAAATTACGAAAAAATTTTTTTTCATCTCATATGGTCTACTATGACACATTAGTACCAAAAAATAGAAAAAAGACGTTTTTTTTGGGGGTTGACCTGAGGTTAAAATTCAGTATGGCCAAATTTGGGGGAGGGGGTGCTGAGGGGCTCAAATCTTAAAAATTGTTCCTTCTTGAGCGAATCCATAGAAAATCCAAAGCTGTATAACGCATCCGAAAATCAGCCTTCTAGGTCAATTAACAGGAGATATACAATCTTGCCCTAGGGGTTTTTACTTTTCAGACTCAGAAATGTAGAATTTTGGTTGGGTTTTCTTATTTTTTGAGTTTATTCCTCGCATAATTCCCATCTAAATTTAACTAAGAAGCTAAAATTTGGTATGTAGTTTTAGTATAGATCGTAAATGCGCCTTTTTGGAGTTTCGACTTCTCAGCCTCATTACACCCCCCTCACAGCCCCGAATATGCATATACGAGTATCTTTTCGGTTAATTTTTCTCATTGCAAGCAGTCCCAACCATGCGAGGGTGAGAGCTGTGGTTCATTTCTTGTATATGAATTCGGAATGTAGATTTAGTGGCCGAAAAAGTTTATAAATCTGAGACGTTTTGAAGGAAAAATCAAAAATAATGGCTTTTCGTAGCATTTACTCATGACTTACCAGGTACGTTTTCACATCTTACAGAAGTAAAAACCAAACAATTTTCTTCGCGATTATAAAGTTTAAAATTTTAATAGCGTTCGATGAATCAGCCTAAATGAGTTATTAATCTGGTTAGTTGTAATTAAAACCGCCTTCGCACAATAGTAATGGCATTTTCCTAATGTTTAGATCTCATAAAAAAAAAAAAAAAAAAAAAAAAAAAAAAAAAAAAAAAACTCCCAAAACTGTTATGTAAATTTGATTCGATTCTACGTACTTTCTGCATACCTTTTAAGATTGTAGCATGTAGATATCTCGTTGCAACGATCGATAAGTATAAATATACACAAATACAACTTGCAGTGTATGTACATTAAGTACATGTAGACTTACACATATAACTTACAAGTTACATTACTTTCGCAAAGTTTAAAAAAGAAATTAATCAAACTAAAAATAGCCTACGTTTATGTCGTTGTAACCGGCGATAATTCTTTATTTAATATTAATTTTCCAACGTCATACGTACACAACGCATGCATATAAATTCGCTCGAAGGCAAATAATTTCGGCGTTTTGTTTGACATTTGTATAAATATAGAACTAAAATACACACTACGCATGTTAAACTCGTACCTTATCGAATGATTATTATCGTTAGAATGTCATTATCAGCTCGTTTTAATATAGGTAGCTATATATATATATGTATCGCATAGTGTATATCGATGGCACTTCCATTATATGTCATTACCAAGTCGAGTGAGTACAGCGAGCGGCCACAGTAAGAGGTGAAAGTCGCAGTCAAACATGTGGTGTAATTTACTTGCAAACAACAAAATTTATTGGACTATTCAGGCTGTTTATGAAATATTTCGTATTCAAAAGATATCGTGAAAAAAAAAAACAGGTCAGAAAAATGATTAAATCATATAACTCCCACGTGAATATCATTTATCCCTTTCAATTTATCGAAATGTATACTTATCTCGTATCTATATATTTGAAATTTTCCTCTTCTGGGTTTCTCAGCACATATCGCAAAAAAAAAAAAAATTAATAAACTGGCCAAAAAAAAAATCGCCAAACCATATAACATTCACGTGAATATCACTCGTATATTTTTTTAATTTATTCGAAATAACTAGTCAGCTCGTTAATCTATAATTAGGTTGATACTTGAGGGAAAAGTCAAGTTATCTCAGCGTAGCCAGTGGTGTGGTTCTTTTTCACTATTTTTATGCATATTAAAATTTTTTTTTAGCCTAATTTTCTTGGTCAAAAACCAGACTTTTATGGTCTATTGACCTACGACAGATGAGGTGAAGCGAGATATCAACAGAATTCCGTTTTGGGCTCCTAGAAAATCATTACGACCAATTTTGGTCATGTCAGATATTTATTTTCATTTTTTATTGTTAGTCCGATTTTTGAGGTCATATTGTCAATGAAAACAAGGCTATTACGGTATATGTACCTACGGTGAATGGAGGAGGGGAGGGGTGGGCGTGGAAATATCAACCGAATCCATTTTGGGGTAATGGAAGACCATTGCGATGACTATGACAATTTTCGTTCATGTGAGATATTTATTTTTATTTTTTCCCCCGAAATTAAAAAATAATTTGCTCAGCTTGATGGTGACCAAAATCGATCAAATTTGGGCGGTAGGCTTCGATTTGCGTGCAATTTGATATTCTGCAGTGGGGATGACCTCGGGTCAAAATTCAGTTATGCCTAAATTTGAGGAAGGGCGTGCTGAATAGCTAAAATCGCAAAAATTCTTCCTTTTCGGGCCAATCGATAGAAAATCCAAAGTTGCATAATATAATCAAAAATCGGCCTCATAGGTCAATTAGGAGGGCAAATAAGAGGGTTTTCCCTTTTTGGACCTTGAAAAACGGAATGCTCCTTCCCTGTCTCGCCTCAAAATTGAGCTAGGAAATTGAAATTTGGTGTATAGCGTCCAACTTTTCAGACCTATTGCTCTCCCTCGCAGCCCCAAAAATGTGTTTTTTTGGTAGGTTTTTCTTGTTTTTCGAGTTTGTTTCTTTCTCTCCTAATTGAGCCAGAAAGTTGAGATTTGGTATGTGCATAAAAATTTGCTGCGTAGATTTAGTAGGGGTCCTGAATGTGCCTTTTTGGAGGTCTCCACTTTTCAGTTCCATTGAAACCTCCTTATTCAAATGTTTCCAAATGGGGGAGAGGGGGGATACTGAGGAGCTAAAATTGCAAAAATTGTTCCTTTTTCGGGCCAATCGATAGAAAATCCAAAGTTGTATAATATATTCATTAATCGGTCTCATAGGCCAATTAGGGGGGGGGATAAGAGGGTTTTACCTTTTTGGACCTTGAAAAACGAACTGCTCCTTCCCTGTCTCGCCTCAAAATTGAGCTAAGAAGTTTAAATTTGCTATGTGGGCAATAGATGTGCCATTTGAGGGTTCAAATTTTTCAGATCCATATTTCAAGTTCGTTACTCGCATAGCTCCCCTCCGAATTGAGCTAGAAAATTGAAATCTGATATGATGATTTAGGTAGAGGTGCTAGAGATGCCTTTCGTGGTGAGTGGGAGGGGGGAGGGTCGACTTTTCAGCTTTATTCCAATCCGTGTAGTACAGAAAATGTAGTTTTTGATCGGTTTTTCTTATTTTTTGAGTTTGTCCCTCGCATAACTCCCCTCCATAATGAGCTAGGATGTGGAAATTTGGTAAGTAGATGTGTCTTTTGAGGGGTTCGACTTTTCAGTCTCGATGCTTCACCTCACAGCTACAAAAGTGTATTTTTTTGTCGGTTTTTCTTATTTTTTCGAATTTGTTCTTCGCAAATTCCCCCTCCTCAGTTATGCTTAGAAGTTGAAATTTGGTATGTGAATTTTAGTGAGCATTTTAGGTATAGCTTTTTATTTTGAAAACAGTAATTCAACAAAGACTCCATTGAAAAAAGGTGACCTTTATAGGGACTTGGATTGAAAAGAATTATTCAGCTTGGTCATTTAGATGATTAAAAGTGACCAATTCAGATGAGTAGAGCAGTTCAAGGCCCACACTACAGGCCACGTTTTTTTGACATTGTTTTCTCAGTTTTTTCCTCCTAATTCTTCATACCCGACCTGACGCGTCAAATTATTCAAAAATCATGGCTACAAATTCACTTTTGAGAAATTTTCGAATATCTATATAAGTATTCGATGTACGTACGTATGAACGACTCTGGGCATACAAATCAATTTAGACTGTCGCCGATCCACCGGCCGGCTGGCTATTTCGCTCACGCGAATCATTAATCATCCATTATAACGACTCGCTTCGGGCGATTTAAAAATAATTATCGATATTTGATGTAATCCTCGTAACCTTGATTTTTACGACCATCTCACGCGCGTATTCAAACGTACGTTACGTACTTAGGTTTTTCAAACTTAATATACTCGGTACGAGCGAGTAGAATTTACTAGATAATACCTGGTTCAAAATTTCCACCTCGCTGCGAAGTCGTAAAATACTCGCGTACTATTCGTCGATATTTCCGAGAACCGCTCGAAAGCTTTACTGTACATAGAAGGTATTTATGTACATTACCGCGATCGACGACGCAAGGTCCTTCGGGTTCATCCATCTTTCCTAATTCGTCTGCTCTTCGCTGTCTCTCTCGCTCATTTTGTAAATATCGTTCCAATTTTACCAATTTATTTCGCGAAATGTTTTTTTTTTTTGGTACTTTTTTAAAAACTCTTTTAATAAAAAAAAAAAAAAAAAAAAAAAATTTTTTTTTTGGTATTTTTTTAAAAAATCTTTTAAAAAAAAAAAAAAAAAAAAAAAAAAAAGAACGGAAGTAAAAACCTCCGGCACGATAAACTTTTTCACTTGATTGATCACTATGTACAATGTATACGAGTCACTTTAATGTCAGAAAGAAAAACTTGCACGCGCAGATTTTTTTCTCGCCCCCTCTGCTGTACATTTCTTCGCCGTAGTATCGTCAAATAGGAGGCAAATACTTTATCAAGTGTCACTTAACTCGGGCTAACATTTATCACAGTACGAAGGGAAGGGAGGGGAGGATAAATGCGTCGAGCAAGGTAGTCAGTCAGCTTTAAATGAGTAAATAAGTTAAAGTTTTTTTTTTTTTTTACAAAATTACTATACAATGCTTATTTTAATTTTTAAAAAAGTTTTTACTCGACAGCCAGCGGCAAGAAAGAGTACGCGAAAGGTGATTATTCAAAATGGTCGATTTTTCTGTTCTATTACAACAGAATGATGCTTTTCATTCACCGAAATATCCAAGCGTATTCGTCGACATCGTGGGCTGGTAATTTTTCTTCCGTTTGTTTCGTCGATTCGAATTAAAAAACGTTAGAAATGTATTTACTTAGGGGGGTTGTGTAAAGGTGCAAGGGGAGGGTGAAAAGTTGAAAAGCTCAAAATGCACTTCTCGAACTCAACGGCATTGCTGGGGGGAAGCCTAAATACCCAAAAATTTTGGTCCTCTCTTGTATCACCTTAAAATTTCCTTATTTAAGTACGAGAATATATATTAACCTAATCCTAATGTAGATTTAAAATCAAAACCATCGTGAAATTCCCATCATTTGGAGAAAATTTTAGAATCTATTCTCCTTGAAAAATTCCTGTGAAGAAACTAAATTGAACAGCAATAAACGTAGTTTGAAGATCTTTTTTATTTTGTAGATTTTCAGGTTTAAAATGATATTTCGAACGATTATTTTTCATAATTTTATGCATATTCTGAAAATTTTATATTCGTGTTTTAAGCTGTAAAGTGACATTGTTGGGGATTTTTTTTACGTTTTTTTACTTTTTCGATCCATAAAATCATATTTTAAGCGATTTTTTTTTTCCAATTCACACGAATAATGCAAAAGTGAACGCATTTCTTGGGCTAAGAAATTGCATTTAAAAAAAATTTTCCTTTATTTTACGTCTTGAAAATAAAAAATATATGTTTGTTGGCAATTTTTTGGATTTTATGAGACGTAAATTGACATTTTGACTGATTTTCTCGTCGTACTGAACCTTGAAAGAGAGAGATTCATTTTGTTTGAGGGGTTTGTTTGCTTTTTAAGTTTTTTGAGCAGTAAAAAAACATTTTGAATAATTTTTTCAGTAAATTTCATGGTTTTGGAAAATAGTTTTTTCATTTTTTTTATTATATTTTTTGATCTGTTAAACGACATTTTGAACAAATTTTTGTACCATTTTACATGTTTTTGAAGTTTTTTCTCTTTTTTTTTTTTTTTTTTCATTTTTGGAGCATGAAAATGGTATTTTGAACGTTTTTTAAAAACATTTTGAAACATTTCAATTTTTACGTGTTTTTTTTTTGTCATAATGTGACATTTTGAACAAACTTTTTCATTTTTTTGAAGTTTTTTTTTGATTTTTTGCATTTTTTAAACTGTCAAGTGATATTTTAAAGCGAAGTTTTTTCATTTTTTGGGAGATTTTTTCCAATTTTTTGCATTTTTTCAATTGTGAGAAGACATTTTGGACGATTTTTTTGTATGGTAATCCTTCGAAACAGAAAATTCACTTATTTCCTTGATTTTTTCAGTTTTTTAATGTTTTTTGCTAATGAAATCACGTTTTGAAATATTTTTCAAAACTTTTATTCCTATTTTGAATATTTTTGCCTGATTTTCTATGTCATATTGTTAATAAAAACCAGGCTATTTTGATCCATCTACCTATGGCGAAGGAGAGGAGGCGGGGTAAAGAACAAAACTCATTTTGGCACCCTGAAAGACCGTTAAGAGCATTTTTGGCCATGTTGGATATGTATTTTTATTTATTCCTCTCTCTCTCTCTCTCTCTCTCTCTCTCTCTCTCTCTCTCTCTCTCTCTCTCTCCCCCTTCCCTCCAACTAAAAACCGTTTTCTCAGTTCAGTACTGATCAAAATTGATCAACTTGGGGGGAATACGCTTCAATTGGCGACGGATTTAATGTTAAGAAATGAAGTAGACCTCGGATTAAAATTCAGTTTTGCCCAAATTTAAGAGGCGTGCTGCTGAGAGTTTAAAATCGCAAAAATTGTTTCTTTCTGAGCCAATTGATGAACAATCTAAAGTTGTATTTCATATTCAAAAATCAGTTTCGTAGGTCAATTAGGAGGGGTGATATGAGGGGTTTTTCCCTTTTGACCTTAAAAAGGGCTGTTTCTCCCTTATCTCCCCACCAAATTGAACCAGAAAGTTTAAATTTGGTATGCATACTTGGTAGGGGCTGTACATGTGCCTTGGGAGGGGAGGGGCTCTCGATTTTTTAACTTCACGACATCCAATCACAGCCTCAAAAACGTAGTTTTTTGTTCGGTTTTCCTCATAGTTTGAGTTTATTCCCCGCATAACTCTCCTCCAAACTTGGCTAGGAAATGTAAATATGTGCCTTTTGGGGGTCTCGACTTTTCAGCCTCATTCCACCCCCTCACAACCCTGAAAAAGTTGATTCGGAGGAGGTGGAGGGTTTTTATCATTTGAGTTTGTTCCTCTCATATCACCACCACCACCACCACCCACTCCCCCTAATTAGGCTACGAAGTCGAAATAGCTCTAGATGTGCCTTTTGGTGGTGTCGACTCTTTAGTACCATTGCACCTTCCCCCTTCCCCATCCTTATCACTGGTGATTATGTCATTTTTTTCAATTTGCGTAATTATGATATTTCATAAAAATCAGGCTGATTTTTTTTCATTTTGCACTTTTTTTTTTGAATTGTACAAATTGACGATTTATTTTTCCATATTTTTACACTTTGAAAGAGTAGAATTTACGATGCATGAATTCTCATTGTTTGAGCTATAAATTGACATTTTGAACGATTTTATTTCCATAAATTTACATCTTGAAAGGGAGAAATTAACGTCTTTTCAAGATTTTGTTTCAACGATTTACATTTGTAGACGAATGATCGGAGCTGGTAGTACTTTCTTTTTTCAGTATCTAACACGGGGGCGGAGGGGCTACTTCATAGCCATCTTACCCTCATCTTTGAAAACTTTTTTCTCCGAGAATATGTACTAATTCATTCTTCATTTCTCAGAACATTCCAATTCTGTGTGCGCGAATGGCTAATACAATCTGAAATATATTAATTAATTTATTAATCCCCGCTCTTTCAAGCACATTCTCATTCAAAAAAAAAAAAAAAAAAAAACTGTACAATAGTAAGTAATAATAATGAAATTGAAGAATCGAACCGATGGATCAGC
Source organism: Ferrisia virgata (assembly GCA_900060175.1). NCBI lineage: Eukaryota > Metazoa > Arthropoda > Insecta > Hemiptera > Pseudococcidae > Ferrisia > Ferrisia virgata. The sequence goes on along the minus strand of FIZR01000042.1, from coordinate 2,068 downwards.
AACACCTTTATTTCTTGAATTAGATTTATGAACGACTCAGTTTTCAAATTCGGCTATTCATTTATCTTTACGGTGTTATATTCATTGGCATATATACTTTCGGACTTTGTTCTCGCATCATCGAATTTTCCTCTTCTTCGTACACGACGCGCCAACTTTTTCCATTTAACGTCGGTCAATTTATCTTTTCTTTCTGTACGTCGAAATATAAGCACAAAGGTACGGGGAACAACGAAGAAGAGAAAAGTACCAGGGGCTATGTGTAGGGTATAACTTTGGAAGGTGGATAGAATTTGAAAAATCCCTTAACGCGTTCACCTAGAAAAATCACCGGTCCGCCAGCTACGCTCTGCCATCATGCTGGTGGCCTGTTGTTCGCTGCTTATACCGAGAGGATAGAGACGTGGTACTGTTCTAAATGATAACCTCGTAGGTAGTAGGTAGAGGTAGAGGTACGTTGAAGAATGAGATGGATCGAGTGGAGAGAGACGTAGAAAGGTCCGACATCTACCAACACGAATACATTAGTCATGAACTTCGTGATGGTGTCTGTTTGGCGAACAAGCTGCACCGGGCATGGGCAAGGGAACCTGAGAAATACGATGTATACCATCTTGAAGGTTGCCTAACCGCGGAGATTAATCGTAGCTAATGCCGATGCCGGTACAATCGGCCGAACATGATGTGGTGCATGATCTGTGTGCTGTGGAGTTGGTTGCATAGATGCTGTATACTATACGCTTGCTTACTTACTACCTACACCTACATAAATGGTACATAGTACCTACATAGCTACGTACGTATTGGGCCTATACGTATCGTCTTCGTTACACGTCCTTATATACCATATGTACACCTATATCCTATGGGTAGATTGTATACACAATAATTGTACATATACAGCACCTACATGTTACCTTTTGTGTTGTAAAAATTTCACCAAAGTGTTGGCTCACGAGCTCCTCACCTCATCGTAGTGCTCATTTCGCTTCGACGACTCCTGTACGTGGGATACTTTTTAGCCTGATTTTCCATGTCACATTGTCAATGGAAACGAAGCTATTACAATTTATCGACCAACGGTGGATGAGGGGGGGCGTCAACAAAATCCTTTTTGGGGTCCTAGAAGACCATTAAGACAATTTTTAGCCATGTCAGATATTTATTTTTATTCTTTAATTCCCCCCCCCCTAACATTAAAATCATTTACTCGGCTCGATACCGACCGAAATCGCTGCAATTCGGTCAATCGGCTCAGTTTGGTGGCGTTTCTAGATGTATATGAGTGGGGATGAACATGGGTCAAAATTCAGTTATGCCCCAATTTGGGAAAGGGAGTGCGGAGGGGTCACAAACGCGAAAATTGTTCCTTTTTAAATCGATCGATAGAGAATCAAAAGTTGTATAACATATCCAAAAATCAACTTCCTACATCAATTAGGAGGGGAGATATGGGGTTTCCCCCCTTTTTGACCTTGAAAAAGGGCTTTTCCTGTCCCATCTCCCCCCCCCCCCAAACTGAGCTAGGAAGTTGAAATATGGGATACACATTTAATTGAGGCTCTAGATGTGCTTTTTGGGGGTTTCGACTTCTTAGCTGTATTGCACCCTCTTACAGCCCAAAAAATGTGTTTTTTTAATAGGCTTTTCTAATTTTTTAGTTTTTTTGACTTTGTTCCTCACATAACTCCTCTCTGAATTGAGTTAGGAACTTGAAATTAGGTATGTGCATTAAGTAAGGGTCCTACATGTGTATTTTGGTGGTCTCGACTTTTCAGCCCCATTTCAATCCTTTACAACCCCAAATATGTGGTTTTTTGGTCGTTTTTTCTAATTTTTTTAGTTTCTACCCTCCAACTTGGGTTAAGAACTTGAAATTAGGTGTGTAAATTTAGTGGGGATCTTAGATGTGCCTTTTAAGGGTCTCGAATTTCAGCCCCATTTCACCCCTATTTCACCACTTTACAGCTGGTTTGTTCCACGCATAACTCTCCTCCAAATTGAGCTAGGAACTTGAAATTAGGTATGGCCCCAAATATGTATTTTGTAGTCATTTTTTCTAATTTTT
>FIZR01000036.1:0-13328 GCA_900060175.1 Ferrisia virgata | reverse complement strand
TTTTTTTTTTTTTTTTTTTTTTTTTTTTTTTTTTTTTTTTTTTTTTTTTGTAATTATTGATCAATCTTTTCTACTTCTTACTCATTTTATTTCAGTTTTTCATCTAATTTTCATTGATTTTGAGAGATTTTTCATCACATTTTAGGCTCATTTTTACCTATTTTTCAACAATATTTTTGCGATTTTCAAACAATTTTTTTAGGTCAATTTTTACCCATTTTTCATCTTTTTTTCATGATTTTGGATCAGTTTTCTGCACTTTTACTTATTTTAAGCAATTTTTTACTCCATTTTTGATAATTTTTAACGTTTATCATGACCTTTCAGCACTTTTTTGTGTTATTGATCCATTTTATGCAATTTTGTATCCAATTTTTGTAGATTTTCAACAATTTATTCGCATTTTTGGCCAATTTTTAGCTTGTTTTTCAGCATTTCTTCCTAATTAACGATATTTAATTGTTTTTCATATTTTAGGTCAGTTTTCACCCATTTCTCGTGACTTTCCATCAGTTTCCTGCACTTTTATCCGTTTCAGCCAATTATTTTACCCTATTTTCGATAATTCTTCACAATACTTTTTACTATTTAGGTCAATTTTTTCTCATTTTTCTACAATTTTTTTATTATCTATCAATCTTCTGCACTTTTTACTCATTTCATTCTAGTTTTTACCTCATTTTTATCCATTTTTATCGTTTTTTTCCATATTTTAGTTTAATTTTTATCCATTTTTCAACATTTTTCCCTAATTTTGGATAAATTTTTTTCAAATTATTTGCAGGTTTTACCCAATTTTTGATGATTTTTAATAATTTTTTTCAAATTTGAAGTCAAGTTTTACTCGTTTATCAACTTTTTTTCATGCTTTTGGATTTGTTGTCTGCATTTTTACTCATTTTAGGAAATTTTTTACTCCTTTTTCGATCATTTTTAACGATTATTTTTATATGTTTGGGTAAATTTTCACTCATTTTCAATATTTTTTCATGATTCTTTATCGTATTTCTGTGCTATTGATCCATTTTATGCAATTTTTTAAACTATTTTGCAGCATTTTTTCGTAATTATCGATATTTAAAATTTTTTTCATATTTTAGGTCAGTTTACACCCATTTTAGAATATTTTTTTGTGATTTCTCATCAATTTTCGGCATTTTTATCCAGTTTAATCTTTTACCCAATTTTTGATAACTTTTCACGTTACTTTTTTCTATTTAACACAATTTTTTCTTATTTTTTTACAATTTGTTTTATTATTGATCAACCTTCTGCATTTTTTACTCATTTTATTCAAGTTTTTACCAAATTTTTATCAATTTTTATCGATTTTTTTCCATATTTTAGATAAATTTTCACCTATTTTTTAACATTTTTTCTTGATTTTCAATAAATTTTTTTTTCGCTTATTACCCATTTGTATCAAATTTCTACCTTATTTTTCGCCAATTTTTTTCATACTTTGAATCAATATTTATCGAATTTTTGCCCTGTTATAAACATTTTTTTCGTGCCTTTCGATCACTTTGCGGCCTTTTTTACCCAATTTTTATCTATTTTTAATCAATTTTTTGCCCTTTTTACCCATTTTTCACTAATTTTTACCTAATTTTGAATGATTTTCATTATTGATTAGTTTTTATTTTCACCCAGTTTTCAACGTTTTTTCATGATGTTTGATTCATTTTTTGCACTTTTTATCCGTGTTTTTCAAACTTTCATAATATTTTAGACGGTTATCATGATTAACAGTTTTTCTCATATTTTAGGTCTATTTTCAGTCATTGTTCACTATGGTTTCATGATCTTCGATCAGTTCGCCACTTTTTACCCATTTTTATTGAATTTTTACCTGATTTTCCAAAAATTACGTGTAATTACCGTAATCATACGAGTATTTCATTAACCACCCAATTTATATCGCTTAATTTAAACACCTGCTCAAAATACGTTGGTAGACGACGTACACAATTACTCGCATACACACACACACACACCCAAACGTCGTCGTTCGATTTAGATTGGCGAATTTTCCGGTTGTTTTTTCTGTTTTTCGATTATCCATTTTTTCACACGGTGCGATATTTCTCTTCCACGATGATCAATATTTATCGAAATTTTTTATTATTACCGCGAGTTAAATTTACCTCGAATGAGTGTGTAGTTTATTTGTAAACTCGGACGAATTTAAATTCAATCGAATGACGACAGCGTGTACAGTACGCGGTATATGTGACCAACGTGCATATTTACGCACGTAGCTCTGCGTACGTAATCTGCATATTACCATAATGTACCAGTATGGACGTACGGTATATACGCTTATTATTGGCGGGAAAAAAACACTTTGAAAAATTATTGGTAACAAATGGGCTATTATCGTTCTGAACTCTTATAGATCCGATTTTAAACGAATGACTAAGTAAATTAAATTTGGGATGTTTGGTAATCATAATACTCGTACATAGATGTTTGTCGGTACAAGTAGCGAAATTTTATTATATATTCTGAGCGAATGTAGTGGAGTGGACTGGCCCTGGCTCTTCGTCCATTCGTCTATCGTGGTTCGTGATACGTCGAATTATAAAGAAAGTTGTTTACGATACCCATCGGCGAGGCAACAAGTTGAAAAAGATGCGAATAAAATCGTAATTTTTTAGCCTGATTTTCTATGTCAATATTGTCAATGAAAAACCAGGCTATTACAGATTATCGACGTTCAGCAGGTGGAGGGGCGAAGTGTTGACGAAATACGTTTTGTGTCCGTAGAAGACCATTGAGACAGTTTTTGACCATGTTGGATACTTATTTTTTTTGTTCGTCCGCCACCCCCTCCCCTCGAAATTAAAAGTAATTCGCTTAGCTCGATACGAACCAAACTCGACCTAATTTAGACAGCAGGCTGGGATTGGTGAAAGGATAACTTCGAATCAAAATTCACTTTATGCCCAAATTTGAGGTAAGGGAACTGAAAAAAATTGTTTGTTTTTAAACCAGTCGATAGAGAATCAAAAATAATATGCCATTTCCAAAAATCAGTCTTCTAATTGAATTGGAAGGAGACAAATGAGTGTTTTTCCTCTGTTTTAGCCTTGAAAAAAAAGGCTGTCTTACGCAAATCTCCACTCCAAATTGATCTGGAAGGTTAAAATTTGGTTATTACATGCTTGGAAATGAGAGCAGCAGAAATAAAAAAAAAAGATTTAAAGATTTGCCGGTGATGTTGTTCTGATCGCAGACAAAGACGATGGTCGAATAAAAATGATCAGAGAATTTGGAAACCGAGGGGAAAAAAACCAGGGCTGGAAATAAATCTCGAAAGGTCTAAAATTCTTTCAAACTGGCAAGATAAAAATTTTAGATTAAAAAAATAGAAATAACTGACGAAGTCATCTACTCATCTTATTCGAAAGCAAAACAGAAAAAGAAGTAAAAAGAAGCATTAGCGCGGGATGGAAGAAATTTTGGTCTTTGAATGCAATTTTGAAAAGTCCATTCAAACGGGAACACAAAAGCCTAGTTTTCAATGCTTGTGGAGCTCAAACTTGGCCCCTCTCAGAAAAAATTTGAATAAAAATTAAAAGAAGTACCAAAATTTAATGATCAGATCAATTTTCGGGGTAAAGTTAAAAGATAAAATAAGTATGTCCAAATTTAATCAAAAACTTGAAAACAAAGTAATTCTAGCAGAAATTAGGGGCAAAATTTGGTAGATTGAGAGAAAACAGATGGACTTACAAAATCAATGCGTGTGGCCCATTGGCAAAAAGAAAAAAAACAATCTTTTTGAAAAAGTAGCTCAGGATTGAACCGAGTGGCAGAGGTTAAGAGATGCCTTCGCTCAAGACATGGGCCTGATAACTGCAAAAATTGTTTCTTTCTGAGCCCATCGATAAAGAATCCAAAGCTATGTAACATATTTAAAAATCAGCCTCCAAGGTCAATTAGGAGGGGCGTGTTGTGGGGTTTTGCACTTTTGGACTTTAAAAATAGGTGTTCCACTGTTCTTCCCCTATCGCCCCTCCAAATTGAGTGAGGAAGTTGAAATTTAATATACCTGCTTAGTAGGGATCATAAATGTGCTTTTTGAAGTTTTGACTTTTCAGTGCAATTGCCGCCCTCCCCCCGCCTCCCATCAACAGCCTTTATAAAGTAGGGTTTTGAGCAATTTATCTTAATTTTTCCCTGTTTTTAAGTTTGTCCCTCGCATATCTCCCTTCCAAATTGAGCTAGTGGGTTGAAATTAGGTATGTAGATTTAGTAGAGGTCTTAGATGTGCCTTTTGGGAGTTTCAACTTTTCAGTTTTGTTTAGACCCCTTCACATCACTAAAAAAGTGGTTTCCTGGGCAATTTTTCTCATTTTTTGAGTTTTTCCCTCACATGTCTCCTCTATAAATTGAGTTCGTGGGTTGAAATTTGGCATGAAAATTTAGTAGAAGTCTTAGATGTACCTTTTGGGAGTTTCAACTTTTCAGCTTTTGACCCACTCGTAGCCCTGAAGTGGTTTCCTGGCAATTTTTCTTATTTTTTGAGTTTGTTTCTCGCATACCTCCCTTCCAAATTGAGCTGGAAAGTTGAAATTTGGTATAAAGATTTAGCTGGAGTCCTAGATGTGCCTTTTGGGGGTTTCAACTTTTCAGGTTTCCTAGACCCCTTCACAGCCTTGAAAAGTGGTTTTTTGGGCAATTTTCCCCTTTTTCTGAGTTTGTCCCTCGCATGTCTCCCTTCCAAATTGAGCTAGTGGGTTGAAATTAAGTATGTAGATTTAGTAGAGGTCTTTTTTTGGGTGCCTTTTGGAGATTCCTACTTTTCAGCCCCGTTGGACCCGCTCACAACCCTGAAAAGGTGGTTTTCTAAGAATTTTTCTCATTTTTTGAGTTTGTTCCCCCTCGCGTATCTTGCCTCGAAATTGAGCTAGGAAATTGAAATTCGGTATGTTGATTTGGAAAGGTCTTAGCATGTGCGTTTGGTGGGTTTCAAATTTTCAACCTCCTTAGACCTTCTCTTAGCCCCAAAAAAGTGGTTTTTTGGGTGGGTTTTATTATTTTCTAAGTTTGTTCCACGCATAAGTCTTCTCCATATTGAGCTAGGTGGTTGAAATTCGGAATTTACATTTAGAAGGGCTCTTCGTATGTACACCAGTTCACCTCCTTCTCACTGAAGTTGGTTTCCTTGATCAATCGTTTGGAGGTTTCAACATCTCAGCCTCCTTGGACCCGCTCACAGCCTCAAAGAAATGGTTTTTTTGGGGCTTTTTCTTATTTTTTGAGTTTATCCTATGCGTATTTCTTTTCCAAATTAAGCTAGTAAATTGAAATTTAATATACATATATAGTAAAGGTCTTAGTTGTGAGTTTTTTGACGTTTTCAACTTCTCAGCCTCCTTGACCTACCTCACAGCCCTAAAAAAATGGTTTTTTGGGCGATTTTTCTTATTTTTTGAGCTCGTCCCTCGTATATCTCACCTCCAAATTGAGCTAGTGGGTGAAAATTTGGTATGTAGATTTAGTAACCTTCTTTGAACCGCCCATAAGCCTGAAAAATTGTTTTTTTTGGGAATTTTTCTCATTTTTTTGAGTTTGTCCTTCGTATGTCTCCTCTCCAAATTGATTTAGGAGGTTTAAATTTGATATACAGATTTAGTAGAGGTCTTGTATGTGCCTTTTTGGGGTTTTAATTATCAGCCACCTTGAACCCGCTCACAGCCCCGAAGAAGTGGGTTTTCAGACGATTTTTCTCATTTTTTAAGTTTGTCCTGCGCATATTTCCCTTCCAAATTGAGCTAATGGGTTGTACTTTGGTATCTAGATTAAATAGGGGTACCAGACGTGCCTTTTCGAAGCTTCAGATATTCATTTCCAAATAGCGCATCTTTTTTTCATTCCATGAATGGACAATTCGCGTATTGTCTCTTTACTTTAGGAAAATCTGGCTCAACAATCAACGCATCGCGATGATTTTATATTTTACTCAATGGCGATATGGCAATTGGTATTCTTCTTTTATAGTTTTTTGTCGGGAAGTTTATAATGTGTACGTGTACCCTACGTCGTGAAGATACCTAGCTAGATATACGTACATTTATATGTGCTCGTATACGTAAAGTATGCAGATTTCATACTAGTCTATGTGTACTCTATGGTGCGTATATGTATTGATGGGACGAAGAAGTGTAGGTTATTTTTGCTAGTTTAAATAAACAGTCGTTTACATTTTGTTTACGTAACATTAAAATGGAATGTGTGCGCTTTATTCTATGTATTTGTGTATGTACGTTACGTGTACGTATAAATCGATCGTATACGATTGGACGATGCTAAGTCGTGTGTTCTTGAGGACCATTGGTCAGTTTGCGAATTTCGTATGCGACGATCGAACGACCATTGTGTGTATTTTTTGTTGTGTACGTATAATACGGTACTTCAGTGTGATTCGTGTATTGGACAGATTCGCGTTACCAATACAGGGTGGTTTTTGCAAATGCGGCCAAATGAGGGTGTTTTCGTTGAAGGTATTTTCTAATGCATGGCTAAAACGATGTGCTGAGAATGCTGGTTTATTTTTTTTTTTTTTTTGTAAAACTTTGAAATTAGTTTGACGAATTATATTTGTGTACGTAGATAGATCTAGCTGTATTGTGTCTGCGATTGATAATAAATAGGTACCTGTTGGATCTACTACAATGTACGAATATTTGTGTAATATTAACGCTTTGAAATCGATTAACAACGTACTAATCGCATGAATCAAACGAAAGGTGTGAACTTGATAATAAAAGTATGTAGAAGTTCCCCTTGGATTTGTCACGTTCGACGTGATTCCAATTTCAATGTATTTGAAATATAAATAATATAATACCTTGAGGTATATTAACAAATGCATCTGAATATTAATTATTGTTATTATTATTATTGATAATTAATCGATCTGGCTTATTTGTTTACAGTCACCCACGTCTCCTGTGCCAATACATCACCAACGAACGAAATCCAATCCGGATAGAGTCAATAGTATGGGTAAGTGAATGGTCTTTTTTTAAAAAAGTGAAAAAAGCCACTTACTCGGAAGCTTTACTTGACTATTATTTTAACAGCAAACGCTGCTAAACGCCTGTTGAACGCCGAATCTCTAGGTGATCTGAGTTCGATGAAACGAAGCAAAGGAGGAGTTTCATGGAGTGTAGAATCGCCTCTGACGAGTACACCGCCCGGTACACCGCCGCCTCCTTATCACGGTACGCCGCAGCATCGTAAAGAGAGCGGCACCTCGTCTGTGCCATCGCCGCCGAAACCACCGCCATTTCCGGATGAAATTGACGATGGGAATAGCGTAAGAGATGTAAGTGCGAATATTTTGCTTAAAATGCACCGTGTACAGTATCTGTACCTATATCTACATACGTAGCCAGACACTACGTAGAGGTAGACGGACCAGAATGGACGATGAGTATTTTTAACTTGACGGTATTCGCTATTTTTCGCAGAGTTCTTCCTTTCGGCTCGATTCTTCGTCTCCGAATGGTTCGAGTTTAATGCACAATACTATTATATCGATGGAGGATGACGATATGTCCGATCAAGATATTGTAAGTTTTTGTTGTTGTTGGTGTTAATTTTTAACGTTTGAAATTGGTCGAAGCGATTTGTACGAGTCGTAAATTGGTATTATATTGTTTTCCCATTTGTTATGAACTTTCGCAGAGCCAGTTAGAAGAACACGGCCCTTTCAAAAGTTTAACCAAATTAGTGGATCATCATAATGCTCATTTGGCAGTCTTCCTTAATTATGTGATATCTAATAGTGATCCTTCTAGTATAGTGAGTATCTGTGGTACATGAAATATTTTCGTACGCCATTTCAACCGCAAATATTAATAATATCGTTTGTTTTCTTCGCAGTTATTTTATTTAGTGACTGAATTGTATAAAGAAGGTACTGGCAAAGAGATGCGTAAATGGGCCTACGAAATTCACTCTAGCTTCCTCGGTCCCGGTGCGGTAAGTTTATTGGCTGATTAGATCGAATTATCCTTGATAAGGCAATTAAATTGGAGTGCGTGGAGAGAGAGAGAGAGAGGGAGAAAGAGAGCATAAGGAACTGGGTCAGTTTGCATGTTAAATTAATTCCTACAGATTTTTCGTTGTTAGGTTTTCGGTTTGATATTATTAAAATTACATGAAACTTGATCGGTGTTTTGGAAAAGTGTTCTAAATATTTTAAATCGTTCCTATTCGTTTAGGTAATCTGACATTTTTCAAAGATTTCCAAAACATTGATTCAAAACTATAATTTTAATTACTTATTTATCGATTTTGTAATCAATGGGAAATGAATAGTTGAAAGCCACCAAATGGCACATCTCCGATATCCCTTTTTGAACTACATACCAAATTTCAACTCATTTGTTCGATGTGTGTATGGGGGGGGGGGGGGAATATGCGTGAAGCAAACTCGAAAAAATTGCAAAATTGAACCTAACCTATGCAAAAATCCATTTTCTGGAACTATAAAGCGGTGTAAAGGGACTGAAAACTATAAATCTTCAAAAAGCTCATTTCAGGGTACGTATTAAATCTACATGGCAAATTTAAACCCTACTAGATCAATTTTCAGGGGACGATGGGTGCCAAAAATTGCCTTTTTTTCGAGCTCTAAATGTAGGAAAACTCCTTATCTGACCTTCCAACTAACGTAGATGTTAGTTCTATGTTGATTGGTTCAAAAATGAAAGTTATTTGTGATTTTTGTCGCTCAGCACCCCCTTCCCAAAATTTAGACATGACTAGATTTCAACCCAAAGTCATCCTAGCTCATATGTATTTAATCTTCCTCCCATCTAAAAGCCCACTCGGTATCGAGACGAGTAAATGATTTTAGTTTTCTGTACAACAAATAAATGAATAAATAAATAAATAAATGATTAAAAAAATAAAACCAAATATCTGACGTACTAGAAAATGATGTAAATGATTCTGTAAGACATCGAAAAAAATTTTGTTGATTTACCAACTCCCTCCCCTCTCCCGTCCTCCCCATCTCCCGCTCTGATCCCATCTATGACACAGAAAATCAAGTTAGAAACAAATTATTGTTTTTTTTTTTGTTTTAAATTTTCAAAGAAATTAAACAAAAATAATTTTTTCTTTTTCTTGAAATTTATCGTTAACAATGTTTTAACAGACCACTGCAGACCAAATAAAAAAAATTTCGATTATTTTCTCGTTTTTCTGCAGCTTACTAAATCATGTTTAAAAATAGTAAAAATCGCATGTCTCGAAGTAGCATAAAATGCGAAATTAAGGTAAATTAATGTCATCACTTTTAAATGGTATTTTCGATCTTGTAGTGCAAGTCCAATTAGCTCCAAAAAAATCTTGACCTGTAGTCTATTCAATTTAATGAGGTACCTGGCTTATCGGTAAACAATGCTCGTTAACCAATAAGATGTCATAAAAATTAAAATATTTCTATATTTCGGCATAATGAATTGGCTTATAGCTCTTTCAATATACTCTCAATCGCAAAAGTAATCTAACCTAAAAGTGTTCCATATTCAATTCTGTATCAGAACAGAGAATTAGTTTTCTTGAAAGTTACCAAGGAAGATGCCTCCATAAGGAGGGGGGGGGGGGCTAAAATTGATGTTTCAAGATACCTTTCGATAAGCATCAGTTTTGCTTTTTTTTTCGAGTATACGCAAGTATTTTTTCACTTCTCCAGCAAATAGTTGAAATTCATTGGGTACAGAGAAGAGAAAAAGTAAAATAGAAAAACATTTTAGCACCTCCTCATTTTGGGACTCACTTTTGCAACCTTCAAGAAAACGAATCGACTGCTTCTGGTGCCGAATTGAACTTAGAATAATTTTAGACCAGATCATTCTTGCGATTAAAACCTTATTTTACGATCAACAAATGAATTAAGGAGTCAACTTTGGACAGCCCTTTACTTCGTAAATAATTGAGTTTTTTCAAAAAATGAAAATTCCATCTATTGCAGGATTAATGTAGAATGGTTTTGTGCTTTTGCATTTATTTCATTTGGGGCTTCCTTGAGACGGTGTGGGGGTAAAAATCAATTTTTTGGCGGTTTTGGCCCCTCTCCGGAGGTTAGCTCCTCACCTGGGGAGTAGAACTTTTTTCTCTCATAACTTGCATTGTAATCAACGCATACACCAACATTTAGTTTGCTATAAATTTTGTCCGGGTCACGACCCGTGGTACAAAAGAGGGGGAGAAGGGTGTTGACGAACGACAAATATCCCCCCCTTCACACGAGATTTTTTCCAACATAAGAATTTGTTTCTACTTGCGAAAGAAGAAACAGTAAAATTCAGCAGTTAGAGCTTATAAATACGTCCAAATACTGATTTTCCGACCACAGACTGTCAAAATTTTGAAAAATTTTGGCACTCGTTTCGCTAGGGATGTTTATTTTTGACTTTCTAATATAAAATTTCAGCGAATTCCTCCACCCCCTCCGTAGAGGTCTCCCGCTAAAATTGAAAAAAAAAATTTTTTTTGAAAATTTCAACATGAAAAAAAATTGGGAAATTGCGAACCGAAAAATTTCGAAAAATATGTGAAAATTTAAAAATTTTTTTACCCTCGCCATCCAGAGATATCGATTGTTGAAATTTCGACATTTGATGGGCGATAATTCCGGAAGGGGGAGAGGGGGGGGTGTAGGATGTAAAAATTTGTTTGAGGGCGTTTTTTAGACCATAAGTAACATTTTGGCTGAATTTTGATCGATTTTAGGTCGGGGCCGTTTTTGATGCTTCTTAGGAAAAGCTGTTTGGGAAAAAAATAATTTTTACGCTTATTTTAAAATTATGGGACAATTTGGTGGTCAGTGAAAGGATCGAGTCCTAAGATCCTAAATTTTTACCACGTTTAATTGACGATGCTTTCAACTTTTGGAAAAAAACTTGAAATAAAAATTCTTCATTGTTTGTATTTAATTAAACTTCCACGAATTTATAATTTTGAGGTTATTTTCTCGGTAAGAAAATGTCACAGAAATCACCTTTTTCTATTCGAATATTTAATTGAGATACTCATTCTTTGGTGAATTTTTGCTCCTGACATAAACTTGGGATAAAGCGTGAACTGTATGGAAGCAACGACCCAATTTTTTTCCTGGCTGAATAAAAAAAATAGACAAACGACGACGACGACGACGACGATGCTATCGTGTTAATTAATTTTTATTCTTTTTGTTTTGTGCAGCCTTTGAAATTGAACAACGTCGACGAAAATATCGCTCGCGATATTGACAATATTCTGCTTAACGATGGCGATAAAGAAGATATGCTAAAAAAGGTTCGTATAGGTATCTAGGCTTGTGAAAAAAAATAAAAGAACATAAACGTCGCGTCGGTCTCGCCATCGATCAAGCCAACTTTAATAATAACCTTCGATTGAAAATATTCTGTCGCAGATATTTCATAAAGCGCGTACCAGAGCGAAATACGAACTGAACGAACAACTGGCGGATTTTCAGCAAAAAAGAACCGCCGGATTGGGTACGTTGTTCGGTCCTAATGACTCTGTGCTCGAAGAATGCGACCAAGATAAAAGTAAAGAGGTTAAAGTCGTCGAACAAATATTAGTGCCTAAAATGGAACCGTATATGTGAGTGTTGTTTATTTTCGTTGAACCGTATGTATGTACCTACGGGTGATATATATGGTACATTATGTGTATTTCGCTGCAAATGTACTCGCTAATTTATATATCGAATGCAATTCTAATTACAGCGAAGAATTGGAGAAAGACGTGGTGGACGATCGTAAATTCACCATCGCCGCCGCTCTAGGTACAATAATATCGAAATTTTTCGGCGTACGAGGACAGCATTTTAATTCGTTGCTGGAACGATGTCCGACGTTCGTATCGAAAGAGAAGTCCTTGTTCAAAGCTCGGTTTATCGGAAAGGGTAGAAAAGTACGTTAATTTTTTTTTCTTTTTTATTATTATTATTGTTTTAATTATGGATATAAAATACGTTTGTAGTTTATATCTACGTGTATTACGAATTTGTATGTATTACGTTGGGACAGCCAATTTTTACCCCATCTTGCGCGTTATGTATGCATACGTGTGTGTGTGTGTGTGTGTGTGTGTGTGTGTGTGTATGTGTGCGCGTTACTGGCGTCGTCGTTGATTTATACATGTAGGTATTAGTACAGTAACTGTGTATGAACATGATAATTTACGATTAGAAGGTCAATGTGGCACGTGTTCGTACGAGTACAGTTCGTAAGCGAAAAACGACGCGAACGAGTGAAAATACTACGTCTACTACTGTTAAGTTGAAAGATGGAACGAAATTGTTTGGAATTGCTATGTCGAGAGAAAATTGTACTATGTCTCAAAAGTATCGTATCTTCGGTCTAAATAAAATGAAAAGAATGGAGGTAATTTTTTGACATTCCTACGCTTAGTGAAATTCATACGTACAGCGATCGGATCGCTCGGTGAAAAAAGAATTCTATTTTAATGATAATACTCGTATTCGTTACCGATAATATACATATATATTTTTTTTGATTTATTGTTGATCCGTAGGTGACCGTTCGAGGACATCATTTCATTGCTCATCAGTATTTTACCGTTACGTACTGCAATCATTGCCAGCTAATTATTCGTGGTATCGGACCACAAGGATACCAGTGCTCAAGTAAGTGATTTGATTCGAATGTTGGACGTTGGTGTTTCGTTGATTTTACACGATTTCGTGATTTAATCAACGATTATTGTCGTCGTCGTGTTTTTTCCGTTAGTCACGTGAGCGTTATGTTTCCGTTATATGTAATTTTAATGTTGAGATATCGTTATTTGGATGGTTTCAGTTTCGGTTATTATAACGTTAAGATTGGAATCGTGTTTAGGTTTTGACTTTAGCCTGCCGCAGACGTCATTGAGTTAAGGCCTATGTTTAGTACCGGAAGACGCGAGTTCTATTTATGATAGTCTGATCACCTCCAGTCCCCCCCTCCCCCCTCCTATACAGGCATCTAAAATTTTTATAAATGAGCAGTTTCAGAATGTCGATTTATTCGCCAGTCTAAGTAACGCACTATGTAGAAAAAACATTTTCTTACCAATTTTGTCATATACACATATTGCCTAATTCTGTTATTGAAGGGGGCAGCGTTGGTTTGAATTTCATGAGCCTCTTCATATAATTGAATTAGGCAAATTTACCAATCAAAACCACGATTTGAGCAAATTCCTCATTCTTAGAATTTGGCATAGAGAGATGGATGGGGGGGGGGGGGAGGATTGGGGCAAACTAAAATTTTGAAAACAAAAAATTTTTC
>FIZR01000035.1:0-32521 GCA_900060175.1 Ferrisia virgata | reverse complement strand
AAAAATTTTATATGTAAAAAAAAAAAAAAAAAAAAAAAAAAAAAAAAACAGAACGCCAACTCGCAATTTTCTGCGGTAAAAATATATACAGGGTGTTTTGTCTTAATGAGTAGTCGCTCTAGTTACAAGCTATGCAACTTATACTTACGAGGGAATAGTCAGAGAAGTGTCTATCGCTAATTTGCACAAATGATTGTCTATGATGTACTACTCTAGGCGTCTACGTATACATCGTATTTTTTTGCCCAGCTCAGGGCTAGTTTTTGTGTAGCAGTGTTACCAAAATTGAAAAAGTTATACTATTGTAATCTTATTATTTTTAATTTAAAAAAAATTATCAAATAAGAGTCCGATGAAAGGAGTATATGGTCATATGAGCAAGTTGCCCGACTGAAAATTTGAAGGGATAGTGATCTAAAAAAAAAAACGCAAAAAATTGTAAAAATATTTTTTGTGATTAAGGATTTTTACGTAACTCTTCGAGGCGAGCAAAAATCAAAAATTATTTATTCCAGTCTTTCCGAGTCAAAATTAGTATATTTTATTTTTACTATTGATAACACTGAATAAAAAGGAAAATGTATTCCGCATTCCATGTAGTCCCTACAATTTTGAAAACAGGCTATTTGTGTAAATTGCTACATATTTTGACATGGATAACGTCTTAGGGCTGAAGGTCAGTTTCTGAAATGCAGGCGTTTTTGATGTAATATTTTTGATTTTTGAACTCATGGTTATGTCATAGGGGAGGTACAATTTGATCGAAATACTCGATGAAACATGATTATGAATGATTTTTAGAGTTTATGCTAAAATGTTAGCATGGATATGCATTAAGGGTTGGACGGTTTGATAAAACTCCCGATGAAAGATGAGTTTGGCTGATTTTGGACTTTGTATTGAAGTGTTGAAATGGATGTGTCGGAGAAGTGGGCAGTTTGATATTCAAGTGTGAAGAGGAATTAAGAAGATTAATGGTTGATTTTATGACTGAATTTTGAACATATGAAATGTCAAGTGTGAAAAGGAAGTAACAAATTTTGATTTGAAGCTTTTGATCAATGGTTGATTTCATGATTTGAGTTTCAACATGTGAAATTGATCAAAAAATCGCGATGAAGGACGATAATGAATGATTTTTGTACTTTATGTTGAAATGTTATTTGAAAAAATTGAAAAATAAAAAATTAGAAAAATCAAGAAATGGAAAAAATTAAAATATAAAAAAAAGTTGAAGAATTATAAAAATTAAAAAAAAAAAATTTGAAAGTTTTGATTAGAAGTTTATGATGATAGATGGTTGCATAATTTTGATTTTGCTTGGTAATAAAAAAATCAAATGTCAAAATGATGTGAAGAAAAGGGTAATCGTTTTTGATAAAAAAAGATGAATATGAATGACTTTTGCGCTTCATGTTAAAATGTCGGCATGGTTGTCTAATTTAAAAAATTAAAAAATTTGAAAATTAAAAAGAGTTAAAAAAAATAGAACAGTAAAAAATTAAATAAAAAAATCTTTTAATTTAAAAAATAAAAATTTAAAATACTAGTAACAAAAAAAATTAAAAATTGACAAAAAAAAAATCAAAGATATAAAGAATTAATAAACGAACTTTATCCTCTACAGACAAAAAAATTATCCTATGCTGGATTCCATCTCACCCAAATATTCACAAAAATGACCTAGCAAACGAAACTGCCAAAATTTCCTTGACCATTTCTCCCACACCCAAGATACCGATCCCAATCTCAGATCTAAAAACTCACAACAAAACCCTCATGTTTAAATCCTTTCAGCACCACTGGAACCTAGTCCCTTCCACTAATGAACTGAAATCAATCAAAAACACAACCATCTCGTGGAAAACTTCATCCCAAACCCTAAGACAAAACGAAACTATCCTCTTCAGACTCTGAACGGGTCACTCATCCCTAACACATAAGTACATCCTAAACAAACAACCTCAGCCAAAATTCGACTCATGTAACATTACAATTTCCATAAAACACATCCTTATCGACTGTCCCATTTTCTAGTCTCAAAGAAATATCCATTTTCCAACCGAACAACTCGAGACTATTCTTTCCGACGACCACAACTATGCCTGCAACGTTTTCTCCTTCCTAAAAACCACAAAACTCTTTTCTCTCATGTAACCTAATCGTGTATCTGCGTCTCAAAAAAAAATTAATTTAAAGTTTATGAATTAGAATTTTTCCTGAAAGGGAAAAGTACCTAAATTATTTGATTTCTAAACTTCATGTTAAGATATTAACACGGATATGTCTCAAGGATGAGATAGTTAGATAAACCCCATCATGAAAAATGAGTATGGCTGATTTTTGGACCAACTCTAAAATTTCACCAAATAAATGATTAAATACGAATATTTGTGTTGTAAGACGAGTAACATGCAGAGCGAAAATAACTAGTTGATGCTAATCGAGAAATTTCAATGGTAACGACAACGAGTGACGCGATGTGAGACCAAGCATAAGATACAATATGGCTTAGACTTATTTATAAACTACTCAATCTTTCTTTACATGAGATAATACGTATGTAGGAAGATAAGGTAAACTTCCATCAAAGATCAGATTCCGTAAACAAGTTTACGTGTTTTTTTCTTTCGCGAATTCTTAATAATCCGAGCCACCTTCGAAGGTATCTACTGAATAGACGAGTAAACATCCGGTAAAAATTTTTCCCAACCGTGTTTGAAAATTCAAACACAAACGAAAACTCGTCGTCGAATAAGTTGTAAAGCAACAAAAAATCAACAAAACTCGAATCTCCAAATTCACGTACGTAGGTTTACGTATGTATACCATATGCTATACCTATACCGTTTATGCTCACAACTCCGAATATAGCAGCACTCGAGACATGACGAAAGAATGGCAAAGGGTACACGACGAACCGGCGCGAACAAAGTAACCAATTCGTAGTGAAAATAAAATTAGACTAAATCGAAAGTAAATAACAGTTTTTAATACTATTGTCCAATAACTGCAAGTTGTTGGCAAACAAGAGACCTTGAAACTTTACCATAGATGAACGATAGACTAGCTCGCGAGCAAAACTTCTTACGCTGGTAATAAGTAGAAGTACGGTACGAAGGAATGGAGGTATTTCCGTCGTTTTCTTACTCGTCGTGAAATTATTCTTCAAAGTTTTTCGTAAAAACTTTCGTAAAAATAATTAAAATATCCCGCAGGTTTTTAACATTTTTAATGAAGTTGTGCATCTTTTTCAAAATAAACCACGACCAAGACGACAACGAGCTTTAAACCGGCGTAAAATATGAATCTAATATTATTAATGCACGTACCAACCTACCCAGTACGTAGCTACGTACCCAAATACAAATCTACTCTTTCGTTTCCAGCAGTTTATAATTAACCGCCCTGAAGCCAGTTCATTGGTAATTTTCCACTCTCAAATGGTACTATCATTTACTTAATTCGTGGGAGGGAAAAGAAAAACCACGAAGTTTTAAATCGACTCTTATTTTAGAAAGCGGTATATGATTATGTTTGCACAAATAAACTCCTCCGATTCGAAAAAATTAGTATTTTGCCAAACTTTTGTAGTTGAAGCTCTCTTGATTTCTTCTCGACAACGTACTCGTATTTTGTTTTTTTTTTTTTCAAGTTGTTTTTCAATCTCGGTACCCTGCTTTGTTTCTAATTTTCAATAAGTTTAAGCCGAGGCATTTAGCTAACACATTTTTTCTTTTTTCTATCTCGCGATGCTAGCTCATAAATCACCCTACCGAAATGGCTTTGCGGTTGTTTATAGCATTGGTAAGGTCAGTAACAAAAATATTCCTTTTCATAAGTAACAACAGTTTTTCTCTGGAATTGTTGTACTAACATGCGAGGTGTGTTAATTAAGTCAACAGACAGATAACGTATCCTTATTCAATCTAGCAGCACCAGGAAAGTGAAATTTCGGAGAGATGGTAGGTGAATATGTGATAAATCTACTGTTCAATTTAAACTTTCCTGAGTCATTTTAAAGTTTGCTATTTTCAATGCAGCAAAGCGTATTTCTCTATCTCACGTAGTTAGATGAAAAGTTATGAGCATTTGAATTCTAAAAAAGAGGAACCATAATTTTTCATCCGACGAGGGTACCTTCTCAATTATTCGGATTCGATTTGAATGAAACTTAGCTAGATAGAAAGAACATGTCAAAAACCCTCCGGAACCCATTTCAGCTGTTGAAGTTCATTTTTGAATTTTCGACGAATTTTTGAAAATATGTTGGTAAATGCAGCAAAAATAAAATATTTCATAAAATAATGATCTACTAAAGTAATAATGCAGACTCCAGAAAGTTTTCGTTTTCTCCAGGATTTTAAAAAATAGAAAAATTGAATAGATTGAGACATCTATTCAACAAAAACTTGTTTGCTATCAAATCTGAATCACACGATTCAATATATCAAATTTTCCAAATGTTAAGTAGCCTCCAGCAAATAATTTATTTCTCCAGGATTTTGGAAATGCTCCCAAAAGGTAGGATATGAACTTCTGTAGCTCAAAATTTTATCCTGAGCTATTGGCACCCATTCTGACAGGTTATAATAGTTGTCCGGGAATTTCCAGTCGTGTACTTGAAAAAAGTTTTTGTGCTGATATTAAAATATCTACTAAATTATAAAAAAATTAAATTTTCCAAACTGTCCGGACAGAATTTCCAGAAAAACTATTTTATTCTGTTGGGATAGATGGCAGTAGGCTAGGGTAAAATTTTCTGCTGCCGAAGTTCATATCTGGTCGTTCTGGAGTATTTCAAAAATCTTGGGGAATGAAAACTTTTGCTAAGGGCTACAGAGTGCTTTGAAAATGCGATGGAACAATTTGGCAAGACAATGTTAAGGAGTATACTACTTTCTATCAAAAAACATTACCGCGTTTCCCAATTCTGAATTTTTCAATTCATGATTTATTTTTCCAGTTTGGATACGAAGAAACTTTTTTCAACTATCTGGTTATAAATTTCAGAAAAACTACATTAATCTATTAGAATGGCTACCAGTAGGCTAAGATGAAGTTTTCAGCTACTGAAGTTGATATCTGGCCGCTCTGGAGCATTTTGAAACTCCTGGAGAAATTAAAACTTTTGCTGGAGGCTTCACGACGCTTCAAAAACACGATGGATCGATTTCGCCGGGACAAAGTTAGGGGCTGTACTAATTGTCGTCGAAAAACGTTCACGCGTTTTTCAATTCTGAATTTTCAAGTTTATTCTTTATTTTTACAATTTTAAATGGACACAAAACAACTTTTTTCAACACTCCGACTGTAAATTCCAGGGAAACTACTTTAATCTCTTAGAATGAATACCAATAGGTTAGGATAAAATTTTCAGCTGCTGAAGTAACAAATTTTTGTGGAACAGATGTCGCAACTCGTTCAATTTTTTCATTTTTTTAAATCCTAGAGAAAACAAAAACTTTCTGGAGCCTTCAAAATATTTGGAACGTATAATACATCGCCCCTTCAATTTTTTGGGTATGTAAACATTGTACATGCAAGTCTCATGAGTTGACCTATCATTGGTATGAAGGAAGGGAGGTTAATGCGAAACACCTGGTATATGGACTCGATATGTGTTGCCTAGTCATTGACTGACTCCTTATATGCGCCATACATACCTACCTGATTTAGCTACAAAATGGCATGGCGTGACTTAAACTGAAAAAAAAAAAAAAAAAAATTACCAAAATTGTTTTTAAATTAGCACACGATATCTATAATACTTCGTTTCATTAGTAATGTAATGTAGAAAAACTTCATACATAGCATAGTGTGGAACGATGATGACTCTAATAAATGATGAAACAACGAGGAAGGGAGGGGGAGGAATGAATTATCGCCTTAATCTCCTAATACGTCCAATAACAAACTTGTGCAGCGGTAAGAGATGGGTAAATCGTATAGGTGTTTATAAAAATGGTCAGATCATGCGAAAATCCAATATGTTTTCACTTTTACGTGTACAGAGTGTAGAACGGTAAACATTTTTATGATTTTGTATACATATATATATATTGGGCCGATACGATCGTGTGTAGGGCGGTGGAGGGGAGGTACGTCTACGTATTAGGCTAGCTACGTTAAAAGATCTGTGAAAAAAAAAAAGGGTAAATAAATAAATGAGGAGGATAGGAAGTAGGGTATCATGTAGCTATCTGTATGTCTAGGATATGCTCATGCTCATATATACACGTTTATGTATGGTACAGGATTAGGTACTGTGTTACACTGTGTGCAGAATACTGCCTAGCTAGCTAGCTAGCTAGAGCTATACCTACAGCTACATGCGAGATAAAATTTACTTTTACGATGGTCACCTTTAAATTTGATGGTGTTAGGAAAGTTGAAAACGCATAGCGCCAACGTATCGAAGGTGAAAAATTAAAGTAGGCGAAGATGAACGACGTAGTTTGGCTTGGTGCGGTGTGTAAAAGAGATGGGTTTCTTTTTTTCTTCGTCGAAGCCGATACGAAATATACTGCTACGCTACGTATAGGTCTAGGTAGCTGGGTACCTTCTACATTAAGACGAAGGACGAACGAGGCGTTTATTTAACGCAGCTGGTTTCCTTCGGACCAGCCAAATTATTCGACGAATTTTCTTCTCTATATAGTCTGTAATGCTCTATCGTTTTTCCACACTACACATGAACACGATTAATACATACCGTAGCTTAGAGGGTACCTCTACCTGGTATACCTAAGCGTATACTACCAAGTTTTAGAAAGGACTGTGCTGGCCAACGCATGTCGACTGTGGCCAATTCTTTTCATCATTTCGGGCTTTTCGTGATCGTGGTAGAATAATGCTTTTTCAGAGCTGACAAAACACGCTTTACTGTAAAAGGAAGCGAACGAGAAATACCATTTTTATTTACTTAAGCGCTCTTCTCACACTGTGTGGTGGAATGGACGAAGATGGAGCTGAGCCGAGAGCCGAGCCAAACCAAGTCGACTTCGGGGATAGCCTTACCGTGCTCTTGCGTGCAACGGCCACGCGGTTCGTTTCGCCTTCGCCTTCTTCTATTTAATCAAAAAAAGATACGATTCGCATTCGAGAATTAATCTCGCTTGATAATTTTCTCGGTCGGTTTTAAATAATTTTCATCGTATTTTGTCGCGTCGCCTCTCCATCGACAACGGAATGCCCACCGATCCGCTGCGCGAGAGCTTTATATTATTCAAGATGTATAATAACAACAATGTGCTTCGTTACTTTGCAGGGCAAGATGTTGTATCTTGTTCATTCCTTCGAGTACTTATTACTTATCAAATAATAGGAAATTACAAATGTTCGTCGAATCCGTCGATAAAAGAGTGTACGATAATTTTTTGTACGAATTGTGTTCGATTTTTTTTTTTTCATGGTTTAAAAGCTTAGTGGAGGTTAATTTGAGCAAGGTTCCTATGTTTTGGATAACTTTGATGAACCAATGAAATGTGGTAAGAGGAATTCTTAACCTTTTTTTAAATGGGGGGATGAAAAATAAAAATGAACGAGAAAAGAAACGAATATGAGATATGCCCATGAAATGCCTTATCGGTCGTCTACGACCTTTGAATTTTGGTGAGCCAACCCCCTCTCCTCACCATAAACTGTGTTGAAATGGTTCTTTCTGACCGCAGCTGTGACGAATAAATTTATTAGTGAATGACTTAGCCGGGGGGAGGGGGGGTTGAACGGACTCAATTTTCTGGATGAACGAGCTCATTTTTTCGTCTAAATCATTACTTTTCGGCAATTTTTTCACTCATATTTGGAATAACGAGTAAGTTGAAGTAGCCAGGAATGTTTACCGGCGTAAGGGAGTGGCAAATTATTTCCTATTTATAAGAATAAAGTGAATGATATATGCATAGCTTAGAAGTGTGTGAATGCCCAAGCGAAGCAAAAAAAAAATTTTGGTAAAAAAATTAGGCTCTTTTTCCATTTAGGAAAAAATTCTAGATTATGGATATGTGACGTATCCATGCCAAAATTTTTAACATAAAATGTAAAAATCATTCATAATCATCTTTTATCACGAGTGTTTGATCAAAAATACTGAAGTAAAAAGTTTACTCTTCTCTTCACTCGATTTTGACAATTTATTTTATTATTTCCTAGCAAAATAAAGATTATACAATCATCCATCATCACGAGTTTTCTCTTAAAAACTTCAAATTAAGAATCAAAAACTTTTTATTATTTAATTTTTGTTTTTTTTTTAATTTTTGTATTTCTTTATTTTTCAATTTCATTCAATGATACATCCATTTTAACATGAAGCAAAATTTTAAATTTTTTGTTTTTCTTCTATTTTTCATTTCTTAATTTTTTTTAATTAGACATTCGTGGCAACATTGTAACAATGAATGAAAAAGTCATCAATTTTTTTTACGTTTCAAATTTTTTTAATAACATTTTAACGTAAAGTGCAAAGGTTATTACCTTTTTTTCATTTTTCAAATTCTTTCATTTTTGTTATTTTTGATTTTTTAATTTCTCCATTTCCTTATTCTTTAGGTTTGTTTTTTATTTTTTCGTTTTTTCAATAAGACATCCAAGTCAATATTTTAATATTTAGTTCAAAAGTCATTTATATATTTTCATTTTTCTAATTTTTTAATTTTTTTACATAACATTTCAACATAAAGTATTAAAATCATTCATAATCATCATTCATAGCGACGTAACATCAATAATGTTACATAAAAACGTTGCACTTTCACGAAATGACCCTCAGCTGTGAGACATATTCATGCCAATAGGATCCTTTGCCTTCCAGGAAAGAATAGATTTAACGGAATTTGTTTTTCGCAATATTGACGTATAACACAGCTCGAACAGAACGAGAGCGAAAATTTTAGAAAATGTTGACTAGAAAGCTTCGAAAGGTGCGATTAATGCATTTTTCTCAACACTGTTATAAGTTTAAGGAGTGCCAAATTTTCAATTTTTTGAAATAGCCTACAATTTTTGCAAAAATAACACACATTTTCAAACTACATTATGTGAGGGTTGAAGGTCTGCAGTTTTGTGGAAAGAGCATAGCCTAGTAATAAGGGGCGAATCGACCCTTAGCTGGCTGGGATTTTAAAACTATCTGGTGGAAGTCGATTCCTAAGGTCTGAGAACGTGCTAAAAAAATTTAGGCACTTTTTCCTTTCTGGAAAAAATTCTAGATCATGGATACATAACATATTCATGTCAACATTTTAACATAAAATGCAAAAATAATTCATAATCATCTTTCATTGCTAGTTAATTTGTAAGTAGAGTTAGTCGTTCAATTTTTGAATTTTCTCAAAAAATGAAGATATCATCTTGTGGAGCACAACAAACTAAGCATAAAACACATAAATAATTTTTTGTACAAGATCAAAATTGTAGGAGTTATGAGGGATCAAAAATTTACAAAAATATCGATACTTCTTAAATAAGCACGAGGGTGGATCAGGAAGGGATTGATTCCCCGATTTCAACAATTTTTATTGGGGTACTTGCTTTAATGGGGACAGGAACCATGAATAATTTGAGCTTTCCCACTTGAAAGGGGGTGATACCAGGGATCTTCTAAGTAAGGTGATTTTTGATAAAATCATCATTATGAGCACCACCCCTCTTTGAGTTATGAAGCTCGAATTTTGTGTGATGCATTTCCCACTCGAAGTAAATATCCCCAGTAAAAATGGTTGAAACCGCAGAATTAGTTCTTATCCTGACTCACCCTCACATTCATTTAAAAAGTATAATCTTAAATCTCTCATAACTCCTTCAATTTTGATCTCAGGCAAAAAATTATTCATATATTTTATGCTCAATTTATTGTGTTTTATCAGATGATATCTTCATTTTTTGAAAAAACTCATGTCCACATGGGTTAACGAGCTTCGATTTGGTAAAAATACAGCCTGAAAGTGTTATGGGGGTAAAGGGAAAAAATTTAAGGGGTATGCGTTTTGAAATTCCTGCTTGTAGAAAATAAGGAACACCCTACTGGGCACTTTTTAGGTGTAGATTTTCCTCAACTCGTAGGGGGAGAGGGGCATTTTAAGGTTGATTAGAGAAAAAAATTGTATTTTGGTCAATTTCAATATTCCATACTGAAACTAAATTACACGGATTTTTACAAAAACCGTATTCAGTTAGTTGTAAACCGTCAATCATTTCTATCGAACTGGGTACCATAAAAACAACATATGCACTTATTTATATTATTGTTTTGTCATTTCTCGCTAAATTCACCATTTACGATCAATTTCAAACATGCCCCCATCGAGCCTACTTGCGCACTGGTAAAAATCAAATAGATATTTTATTTATGTATTTTTAATACTAATTTTCGAATCGTTCGGCATCGATGATATTTCGACGTTTGTAAAACGCGAACACGCTTTCGTATAGATATGTATATTTTGAAAATATGTATAGTTGGCATATTGATGATGCATTTTTAAAAGCTCGCCGCGAATACCAGCTCATAAATTATGAATTTATCGAATGAAAGCTTTCCATAGCTGGTGGCAACGTTACATCAAGTCTTATCTAAGGTCTATATAGTTCAATTTTCGATCGGTCTAAATACATTTATGTACTCGTAGGCGTTATATAGAAATTTTGATGATAATATTTGGTTGCTAAAGAAGAAACCTTTCCCACTGAACGCCTCCCATTTGAACAAAACCAAGGTAGTTCGAAACAGCACGTCAAATAACCGTCGTAGCCAAAATTTGGTGCTGCTGAAGTTTATTTTCGGTATTTTGTAGAATTTTTGATAATTCAAAAAAATTTAATTCTGCATTCATGCTGGAAATAGAAAAAAAAATTCCGATAAAAAAACCATTATAGGTTAAAATTATAAAATTTGGTATCTACTTAATTTTAATTCTAACATTGCGAATCAGTTTTTCATATTTTCTAGTCGATCTATAAAGTATGTAGAAAAATATTTTTCAGTTGTAATTTTTTAGAATTTTCACGTGGTAAAAAAAATGTTAATCTGTCATTTCATGAGAATTTTTTTACCATTAAATTCAAATTTCTACCCGTACAGATAGAGCAAGTTGAAAATTATGGAGAAAGATGAATTTTCTTCGCAGGTTTCCAGATCGAGTTTGAGAGGATGCTAAAAATCGAAAAATGAATTTCGACAGTTTTTTCTACCCTACAGTTTTTCGATTCAACTTGGAGATTATCTTGCCAGTGCAACAAATTCATTTTAAAAAAACGTAAAGAGATGGTTAATTATAGCCTATATTGGGAGATAACAGGAGGTTTACATCGATATAAAATAGAAACACTGTTAAAACATATGTTGGCCTAAGTATATCCTTAATGAATACTGTTACGGTGGGCATAGGATAGATAGGCAAAGGCACTTGGTAGGTAGGTGTATCGTACTGGTACGTACAATAAACGAGAAAAGGATGCGTTACATGTGCAAAATAAGATTATTTTCGGTGTGGGTAGCTTTTTACGAGACGAGGTTCGATTGATGAAAAGGTTTCAACCTTTATGGTCAGTGTGTAACTACGTAGTACGTCTACGTACGTATACAGATGTAATTAAATTTTCTGCCACAGTCGGCAAGTTTTACCAAATAAGATGTTCTCATTTGCGGTTGAAAAGCACACGGTGTGAAATCAGATGTAATTTTCATTAAGATAATTAATTTCGCGCAGTCTTAGAAACAAAACCGCATCATTGCTGTGGCGTTATGCGAATATGGGTATAAAATCGTTTTAATTCGTATGTACATCGAAAAGTAAACTTCTTTATATTGATTTAAAATTTAAATCATGTGTGTAGAATTTTGTTCTTTTTTTTTTTAACGTTTTTCACTACCAATCATACAGAGTGTTTTGGCAGAGGGTGGTAGTATTAAGGAAGATGGTTGCATATCTATCTGGAGATTTATTGCTGCTGTATGAACAATTTTATTTTTTATTGCTGGCAGTACGTCTTCTATTGGATTGGAAATTAGGCGAAAAATAAATCAAAATTAAAAGTAGAAAAATAGTGAAAAAAAATTATGCAAAAATATTGACGGTACTGTGCCAGAAGGGTCAATATGCAATTTATATCTTGCCATCTAAAACTATGCGTTGTTGTTATGAACGATTTCAATGTTGCTAATTTTTTGCTACGTATATTGAAGTATTGGCAGCATTTCATAATTATAAACTGTTGGTTTCTCGTTGTGTTATAAAGTAACAGCGGTCTTTTCCTTTTAATATAACTAATAGTTCAAGTAGACGTTGTACAAAGCGATTTTAATCATTATACAGGGTGTTTCGCTTCGATAGCGCTTCCTTCATATCACGAATGGAGCAACCGAAGTTGGACATATGTATAATGTTTTGCCTATCCTCTTCATTTGAAGGGGAAAAGATACACATATCTGAATTTTTTTCTAGAGATCTCAAGTTGTTTTCAAAAATTTTAACTTTTTTATTCAAAAATGCCAAAGACGTTCGGTTTATGCCAAAGTGTGACGTGTACGATGTAGTATTTCCAGTAAAAAAGTTGAAAATAAAGGTGGAGTGATTTAGGAGTTATTTCGATTAAGGTAAGAAAAAATACTAAAATATCGTTTAAAAAAATCTTCAAATTTTTGCCCTCAACTGGAAAATTTTCTTGAAGTAATAAGGTATTCCCCCGCCTACATTAATTGGTACACTATTATGTTTTCCTCAAATTGTTTAAAAATTTTGGAAAAAGAAAATCATGTCACAATTTTTTGCTTTTTTTTTTAACAAGAACTCCCATAGAAACATAAATTTCACCAAAAACCTCTTTTTACTGAAATATAGAACTAATTCATAGAAAATTTACAAAACAGAGTAAATTTTGTCAATGAGATTTTTTTTCTTTGCAGCTGAAAAAAAGTACAAAATTTCATAATGATATTTTTTCCCCTGAATTTCCAACCAACTTGGAGAAAATACATATAATTATGCCGAGTGGTAGAGGGTCACTTATTACTTCAAGAAAAATTTTCTAATTGAATACTTATAAGATCTCTTTTAAAGGCTTAGGGCAAAAATTTGAAGTTTTTTCGCGAAATTTTGATGTTTTTGCAATTCTAAAATTTCAATGAAATGATTCATGTAATTTGTGGACTTTGTAGGGAAAATTGTTTCCAGCAAAACGTTTCGTATGGATGTTTTGCGCATTTCGATTATTGAAGGGGCAGAGCTCGCTCGAATTTTAACAAGATTTGTGATAAAAAAAGGCTACAAACAAGTCCACTACTAAAACAGGCAATTTGTGTAAATTTTTAGCCTGATTTTCAGTGCCATATTTGGGGTACTAAAAGACCATTAAGACAATTTTTGGCCACGTCAGATGTTTATTTTCATTTATTTATTTATTTCTCGAACATTAAAATCATTTACTTTGCTCGATACTGACCAAAATCGCTCTAATTGGGTAAATCGGTTCAGTTTGACGGCGGATTAGATATATATGAGTGGGGATGAGCTTGGATCAAAATTCGGTTTAGCTCCCCTTTGGGAGAGGAGGTGCTGAGGGACCAAAAACACAAAAATTGTTCCTATTTTAGCAAATCCATAGAAAATCCAAAGTTGTGTAACATATCCAAAAATTAACCTCCTTGGTCAATTAGAAGGGGAGATATGAGCGTTTTCCCCCCATTTTTGACCTTGAAAAAGGGTTGCTCCTTCCTATCTCCCCACAAGAATAAGCTAGCAAATCGAAATTGGTATGTACATTCAATAGGGGCTCTAGATTTGCCTTTTGAGGGTCCCGACTTTTCGTCTTCGTCGTACCGCTTCATATCCCCAAAAATGAGGTTTTTTGGTCAAGTTTTCTCATTTGTTGAGTTTTTCAAGTTTTTTGAGTTTGTTCATCGTTTAACTCTACACCAAATAGAGCTAGGAACTTGAAATTAGGTGTGTATATTTCTACTAAAATTCGAGCTAGTTCTGTCCCTTTCAATAATCGAGTTATGCAAAACGACCATATGACGAATTTTTCTGAAGAAAAAGTTGTATCTACGAGGTTCACTAATTTCGTTGGTCATTGATTAAAATTTTAAACGCTTGTATTTTCCTTGGGTTAGTGAACGAGTGGCCGGGGGGGGGGTGTCGGGTGTCACAAAAAGGTTGAATGGAATCGCGAAGTAACATGCTGCATTTCTGGTTGACGTCATCTTTTCAGCCCATGTCATCTATGGCAGGTTACAAATTCGTGAAGTACTGTTAAAATATCTTGAATCACTCTGTATAATTATTTATTCGTGGCGTTCTCGAACCTTTTTTGCAGGTTTCATGTGTGCAATTCAAAACGTATATATGAAGACTGAAAACACCTATGTGCAGGATTGTTACCCGTGGTGGGAGGGGGAGGGGTAAAATTTTGGAAAAAAAATAATTTATATTTTCAATCACCAAAAACTGTATTTTTAAAAACTGAGACATTTATACAAATCGTTGGTCTTGATAGCTTAATTGGTTTGGAAAATTAATTTATTTTTCAGTGTTGCCACTCGAGTGAAGTTTAGTTTTATGGTTTAACTCAGAATTTTATTAAAATATTTTCTTTGCGAAAAAAGGAATTTACTTCAAATTTTTGAAACATTGGGAGAGAAAAAATTTCTACGCTTGGTACACCATTTGGTGACGTCTATGATGATACGAATACCAATGACATACTAGAATTAGGGGAGTGGGGGTTAAATCGTGCCTGATCAACTTTCCTAGCTGTATAACTCAAGTTGACATTCTCTCTGTAAGTAAAACATCGATGGTTAAAATGATACAGTAGTACAGGAACGAGAGGTAAAACAACGATTGTTCAATTAGATGCGAACATACTGAATAAAATTTTCTTCAAGGTTCATTTTTCAAAATACCATAATTATCTTGACGAATATTTTTCTGCATTATCCAGTTCAGTTGTATAAAAATTTCGACGTCACATCAACAGTCAACACATTGATAATATCGGTCTACGATAATTTAATTTAGAGTCACGTTTAAAGTATGGTAGCTTCGTATATGCGATATCAGTGTGCTACTTTGATGGTTCCCTTATTCTGTATCGTTTTATAGCATGTGTAGCTGTAGACTTACACACATGTGACGCATAATTTTGTCACGTGCAAACTCATAAAACACCAAATATACACGCGTAAACCTTAATAAAATATTTAACCTTATGAAACATTTAAAGATTGACATTTGTTGCGAACAAGAAAAGCAAGAAAAAAAAAGAAAAAAAGACATTCGCTATTAGCAAAAAAAAAGAAAAAGAAAGAAAAAAAAATATATACCTACCGCATGCAAAAGAGAACCCTTTACGAGCAAACTATACGTCTTTGAAACGTATCCCAAGTACACTGGTTAATTTTTTATATCGTTTTATATTCGAATAAACTCGCAATTTTTTTCTACTTTTGCCTCTTTCTGTTCAAATCCTCGTGCGCTGTTTTCTTATACTCGTAACTGTATAGTACTTACACTTGTACACGTACTGTGTATACCGTTGAAATATACCTCTACTATCTTGATCTTCAAGTGGGTCAATTTGGAAAAAGGAAGAAAAAATTACAATCGAATCGGTTTTCGAAACTTATACTTGTACCCTATGGCTATACTTAGGCGGTGATTTTTCAACAGAATGAAATATAACGATTGCGCGGTAGGTGGGGTGGATTCGTATTGTAAAATCACGTGCTGGTATTTCACCGCTTCGAACCGAGTTGAAAATCTCAACCTTTTAATAGTTCGGCATTATTATATTATTATGTCTAGATGGTATCTGAATAGGGGTAAAAAAAAAAAAAAAAAGAAACGCTTGCCATTGCCTCGTGTCGTAGCTTGAATTACTTACGAGTAAAATTTTTCTTACAGCTACGAATAAAATACGTCGGTATTGATTTCTCGCTGGTTTTACGTACATCTACGTACCTTTTGAATTGCTATAGTTGTAGGCATTATAATTGGTAAAAGCACGTTGCTCCAAATAATAGGTTCGTTTGATTTTCAAGGTTCACGAACGGAAGTACGGTTAATTGTTTTTATTCGTTGTGCACGCTTATTCGACTCGTAATTTTACCATGTACAAGCAAAAGCTAACAGCGTTGAGCTATTTGCATGGCTTTTCGATATGTGTTAATTTTTCACCCCAGGGAACCCGACCACTCACCCAGTTAAATCTGTAGTGCTCGATGTTGCGTATGAAAATTTTCGCGCCGTAATGTCTACGGGGTCTGTTTTTCGTAATGTTATAATCGTGTTGTTACCGCCAATGATTATGATGATGATTACGATGATGGTGATGATGGAATAATTAAACGAGAGGGATAAACGAGTACGCGAGCAGTAGGCTAATTAACATCGATACACAACGAAGCTGTGAAGTCGAAAAATTTCATCAACGTTAGTCCCAAATGGAAGTTTACTAAATGTCGATTTTTAGCCTAATTTTCTACGTCGTATTGTCAATGAAAGCCAGGCTATTACAGTCTATCGGGGGATACCAACAAAATCCGTTTAGAGGTCTTAGAAGATCATTAAGACGATTTTTAGTCTTGCCAGATATTTATTTTTATTTTTTTTTCTGGACATTAAAATCATTTACTCTGCTTGGTACTGACCAAAATCACTCCAATTCGGTGAATCGGCTCAGTTCATAAGTCGATTGAATATATATGATTGGGGATGATCTTGGGTCCAAATCCAGTTTCGCCCCATTTTGGAAGAGGTGGTGCTGAGGGGCTAAAAGCACAAATTTTTTTCATTTTTGAGTCAATCGATAGAGAATCTAAAGTTGTATATCATATGCATAAATCAACCTTCTAGGTCAATTAGAAGGGGAGGTGTAGGAGTTTTCCCTCTTTTTGACCTTGAAAAAGGGCTGCTCCTCCTCTATCTCCCCAGCAAAATGAGCTAGGAAATTGAAATTTGGTATGTACATTCAGCAGGTGTCTTAGATGTGCCTTTTGGGGGTCCCAACTTTTTAGCTCCATTGCACCTCGCTACGACCCAAAAAAAGTGGTTTTTTGATCGGTTTTTCTCATTTTTCTTATTTTTTTGTTTGTACCTCGTATATTTCTCCAATAATTGGAGCTAGGAAGTTGAAATTTGGCATGTACATTCAGTATAAAGACCCTAGATGTGCCTTTTGGGGGTTTCGACTTTTCAGCCCCATTGAGCCCTACTTATCATCAATTCTCATGATTGTAATATACCATAAAAAGCAGGCTGAAAAAGCTTTCTTTTTTTTTTCTTTACCCTTCAATTCGGCAATACGAGAATACGCGGCATCGCGCGTCGCATCATGTAATCGTAGCTAACTTGAATTTTAAATAAAACATTCGCTTTATAAAGTTTCCCTTTAAAAAAAAAGTTTCGCCTTGGATAAAAAATATATTAGAGTAAAAACGCTACCTAGTTCGCAAAATAGTACATATATAGGAAGATACCAACTTGATGGGACGACGAGAGCCTTGTCAAAAGTAACTGAAATTGCTCGAGTCCGTTCGTTTATTCGCTTTGCCGCTGGAAGGCGTTAAAGCTACTAAATTGAAAATTCTTTCACTTCGACGCTAGGATTTTTTTGTACAAGCCTATTTTTAGGTATAAGTAAAATGCTTTTTTAAACGATCGAGTGTTTATGAGAACGCCAAAACGGTATTTTCTATTCGGTGATTTGGACCGTTACGAGTAGTATGATGGTATTGGTAGGTGATGATCTAATTGATTTTTTTTTATCCAGTTTGTAAGGTTTCAGATTGCCAATCGAGTTGAGTGCAAATTGGAGTGGATAGTATTATTGGTGAGAGTGCGAGTGAGGTAGAATATGAATGCTTAAGTAAATTTAAATCATAATAGAAGGTATAAAAAAAGGTG
Source organism: Ferrisia virgata (assembly GCA_900060175.1). Classification (NCBI taxonomy): domain Eukaryota; kingdom Metazoa; phylum Arthropoda; class Insecta; order Hemiptera; family Pseudococcidae; genus Ferrisia; species Ferrisia virgata. The sequence goes on along the minus strand of FIZR01000035.1, from coordinate 14,615 downwards.
AAAGTGATATTAAACGAAATATACTGCAGTTCAATCTATGGCAAAACTCAGCTCGTTATCTGCTAAATGAGGTTGTTTTTTTTTCATTTGGTCAGGTTCATTTGAATTTCATATGCTATTCTTTGAAATTAGGAGTTTTCACGACGTAGTATTGACTTTCTCCCCAATTCAACTTCGCAATTATTCAGAATTTTATTGAAGAATTGAGCTCATTCCATTGCAGAACGACCCATATCTGACACTGGATCCTTCGATTTTATTCAGAATTTTTTCACGAGCTGCTCTCAGTGACATGGTGAAATAAACGCCATCGTTTCACCCATAAGCCTACAGGAAAGTGGAAAAGGGGAGGAAGGGTACTCGCAATTTAAAAAAAAATCTGGGTCAACTTTGAAAGGCCACATTTACTCTGAGATATGTTCGATTTAAACCCCCCTCCTCCCCTCTTCTTCATAATAACGCAAAACTGTTTTTCTTTGGCGGGGAGGGAGGGGGGAGTTTCTATTCTAACGCGTAATGAGTAAAAATTTCAAAATTCATGTAAGGGCCTACTTACGGAAACTTTTTTGAAATTTATTAGCTTTCAGTGTGAAAGAGGGCTGAACGAAAGAAAATTTTTAATTATCATTGCTTGGAATTTAAGAAAGGTACAGAAACACTTTTTTTCTTAAAATGTACATTTTATTAAGTCTTTTTTACCAGAAGTATCGTGAGATTTAATTGAGAGGTGAGTTTTGTGCTGAAAAATGCAGATGGCATAGGATCTTGGCGGTGTCGAACTAAATCTTTAAACAAAATTTTTTCAATTTTATGATGGTTAGAAAGGCAATTGTGGAGCATATCCGAAAGATGGATGAATATGCAAGCTCTGCGATCTTTAATTAGTAAAAATGGATGCGTTGTTAATTCATTATTTCTACTTTTTTTCTTCAATTTTCGCTATATTGAGGGGACGAGTGGAATCAATTAAAAGATTCTGATCAAAAAATGAGCTGATATTCATACTGAGCTGAATTAATGAGAACCCGGCGTGTCTCTTCATTTTTTCCATTTTTAGCAAGATTTCCTCCCCTTCCTCCGATCCCCTCCCCTCTCCTTCCAAAATTGAAATCATTCGGTTAGCTCGATTTCGACCAAAATCGGTTAAATTTGGACAGTAGGCTTGGATTGGCACCGGATTTGATATTTTTAAGTATGTATAACTCTGAGTCAAAATTAAGTTATGCCCAAATTTGGGAAAGGGGGTGCGAAGGGGTTGACATGGAAAAAATTTTTTGTTTTTAAACCAATCGATACAAATTTGAAAGTCGCACAACATATTTAAAAATCAACCTCCTAGGTCAATTAGGAAGTGAGATATGAGAGAATTTTCCTCTTTTTGACTTTGAAAAAAAGGCTGCACCACGCATATCAACCCTCCAAAATTGAGTTGGTAACTTGAAATTTGGCATATAGGTCCTGGCAGTGATTTTTGGGAGTTATTACTTTTCGGCCTCATAAGAAATCCTAATTGCTTTGAAAATTGCAAATACCCGCTCTCCCCACCTCCCTTGAAGCTTAATGCTGAAATTTAAGTAATTCCTTTACTATACCACTAAGAGGAATGTATTAAAAAAGAAATGAACAAATACGATGAGTTAATCTTTGCAACACTGAAGTCTTGTTGAATAAGCACTATTCTCCTTCAGCGCTTCAAACTGGCAGACCTACATACAGCTGAGTTGTACGAGTTGCCATTATTACCAAGTAGAAGGCAACTAAAAACAATCAAAACACCCAGCATGGTCACTCGACGACGCCGAAATGAGCTCAGGGGAATTTAATATACTCGATAGGTATTTTTTTACTTTTTTTTCGTAGTTTTTTTTTATTTTTTAAAATTATTTTATAATAATAGGATACAAACATGAAATGCTTCTCATTCGCGTAATGTCGAGCACGCCATTCTTTTGTTAAGTTCAACGTTCCGTTTAATTTTGGTCTAAGTATTATAACATGACACTGGCTGGTTAATTTTCAAGTCTCGCATATTCGTACATACCGATATATGTACTATGTAAGTTGGTAGGTAGGTAGGTAGGTAGGTAGTAGGTCTATAGGTACATAACCTCACGACATATCGTTTTCACTCCTCGTTAACAGCCATACACCCAATGGTCAGACCAATATAGCTGCGAAATTCTAATAATTATAATATTTTACCTAACGATGTTTACATTATCATTTAAACGAATTTAGCCGATATGCGTGAGTCGAAAATTTTCCTATCCCTGTTTTACCACACAGGTACCAACATATAGGTATAAATAGTAGGTAACTGGGTACATTTAAATACGGTGTATACTTACGAAGGTTGGATGATATACATAATTTTGCAAGTAGCCACTCACTAGATGAATAATCTTGATTCATTTAGAAAATTGACGGTCTGTCGGTGGTTGTTGGAAAAAATTCCTATTATCAACCATTCATTTACAATATACATACATAGGCTATGTAGATCAAATTAGTCAACTAAATATATATGTGCATGTAATAACTACAATAATATGGTGCTACTTAGTTTGAAACCATCGCTCGATGGCACAATGGAAACGCATTAATTTTCTCGACACTCGTCGGAAATACTTCAATAATCAAGGTCATTGTTGTTATTATTGCAATATAAGTTTTTAAGTTCATGGCGACACTTGCATGTCAAAGTATCGTATTAAAAAAATTTACCTATAAATATGCGCCACCATGCCATGCTCTTTGGCATGAAAAACACATTTTTTTTTAGCTCGAGGTATTATATAGCTATAGGTATATTAGTATAATAGAAATAACAATATGAGCGGACAAAATGGATAGGAATTTTTTTTGGCTCATTGTACTCGGAAAGGTGCTTGATTAAAAATATTAAAAAGATTACAAAGTTCTCCCTACGTCTCGTCTGCTTTTCAAGAGCTTTTACGCTGCTTTAGTCCTCTTACCGGAGTCAAAAAGTACTGAAATTTTGTACTGATCTAAAATATTGAAAAGTTGAGACCACCAAAAGGCATGTCTAGGGTCCCTACTAAATGTACATACCTAATTTCAAGTTCCTAGCTCAATTTGGAGAGGAGTTATGTGAGGAAAAAAATAAAAAAAAACTCCAAAAATGAAAAAACCTGCTAAAAATATCTCTTTTTTGGGTCAGTCGAGAGGTAAAATAGGGCTGAAATGCTGATACCGCCAAAAGACACATTTAAGGCTCAAGTATGAGGTCTAAAATGAGTTGTTCTAGATTAATGAGAGTTTGGACCCAAAATGGCGCAGACAAATAAGTAGTAGATTCTGCATATGGGGTTTCCAATGCACTATGTTGAGATTTTAAAATTAATAAGGTTTGAGACAACTTTGAATCTTGGTAAATTGACACGAGCAGATTAAGTGCGATGGAAGGGACAGGGGTAAAGTACAAGGCCAAAATTATCACCGGTAAGTTTTCAGACCGTGGAGACCAAATTTCTCTGGAAGATGGTTAAAAAATTCCAACTGAAGCTGGTTCACCACTACTACTTGGTCATGTTTTTGGAAAATTATTAGTTTTTAGCTTTTGGGTCCGAAATATTGAGATTTGAAAAAAAATATCGATAATTTTTAGTAGAATATTTGTAATCAACATAAAATTTCAATGCTTTTTGATACTTTAAAACCACTTAAAATTTTATTGCAAAATTTTTTTGAGGGCCAGGGCGCCACAAAAAGCTTTTAAAAGAATGTGGAAGGGTAGGAGGATTTGGATTTTTGGTGTTCAGTAACGGATTGTCGAGAGTACGACGACTCTAAAAAAATTCCCTAAGCAGTTTGCCCAAGCTTAACTGGTGTTTCTGCACGGTCTTCTGCCCCACTGCATAATCGCAGGAGGGTGGAGTGAAAAAAAAACATGCCTCATTTTTTTCCCGAACTCACAGAACTGGTAGATTTTGAGTGGAAAACCAACCATATAAACTTTCGTGCCCTTAGATCGAAGCGGTGGGGGGAGGGGGAGGGTTATGCGCACCCAAAGTAGGGTCATTTGGGGGGTGCGCAGATTTTCGTCGTTTACATCCGTTAAAAATGGTGTAGCCGTGTAGGACCTCGGTTCATGAGCTGTAAAGATATACGATTTGAATTTATACGTCTACTTAGCGCAATTTCGGTTTGATACGTGACCACTTTTGGAGGTTTACCAAGAAGCTAAAAAATTAAAGATTGAGGAGTTCGAAATTTTTCATTTTTTGAAGAAAAGGTGTCTTGAGATATCCTATTAGTTCGACCTAAATCCATTTTTCTGAACTAGAAAATTTTTCTGGATGCGTGTTTTAGGTAATGTAAGTGAAGCGCAAGTTCTTTCAGCTCCAGAAACATCATTATCATCTTATTGTGATTAATGCTTTTAAAATCTCATTCGAAAAGAAAAAATAATCAGGGATCCGGGGGGAGGAGGTGTTGTCCCTCCGGTTCTGACTCCAAGGTTTTTGATTCAAATTCCTCCTGCTTTACGATTTTTAAAAAGGTACCTCTGGCTCCGGCTACAAGATTTTGAGTTCAAGTCCCTCCAGCTCTGGCTGCAGAAAAAATCGACTCGAGAGGGGCCCTCCACCCTTCGAATCCCCGAGTTAAATATCCTATTATTGCGTTCTTTTGAACAATAAGAAATCTGGTGAAGGGCTAAATTGGTCTAGGATTGAACCAAAAATGTGCTAGGTAGACGCAGAAACACAAATCTTATCTTTTCAGCTCAGTGACTGGGGTCCTACGCCATTTTTAGAAGATGTAAGAAAAAGAACTACGTTTTATTCGAAAATGACCCTACTTTGAGGACTTATAGCTCTAGCTGTTTTTGAGCTAGGAGCACGATATTTTGTATGGTGAGTTTTAAACTCAAAGTTGACCATCTACGTGAGTTTGATCGAATTCCGAGGTACGTTCTTATTTCGATCACCCTAATTTTCTGCTGGAGCCCTGTGTAGAGGGTTTAAAATTTATTTTTTCAAAATATTTCCGTTCCTATAGGCCTCACATGAAAAACAGTTTAGCGTAAAATGGAAGAGTATTCGATTTCCCATTAGTGAGGTTATTATCCTCTTTTCAATACTGGGCTTAATTTTCGTAAATTTCGTGAAATCTTGTTTTACCAACTTTCTATAGCTACTAAAGTACTTTTTTTTTTCTTAGAAACGAATCCTTTCTTCCTCTACTCGTCAACATTACTTTTGGAAGGCTTACACCCATAAAAAGTACTGTGACTTTTCAAAGGTAGAGAATCAAGCAGGCAGTTAAGCGAGCCAGCCAACAAGCAAAAAAAAAAATCAAATCAAAATTGTAAAGCAGACTTACTGCGCATTCATGTCAGAGTCAAATTTACATATTAAATTGATCCATCGACGAAGCTGTCACTTTACAAATACTTCCCCTTTGGAACGAATTTCAATTAAAAATTGAAGAAAAAAAAATCGCCGACTCGAATATAGTCGACGTACCTTCGATTGATAGAGAGAAACACGTCTCGTTAAATATTAACAAATCTCGTCGTAACACTTGGGTAAGCATAGGTAATCGTATTGTTGGCGAAAATCAAATCGAAGGTGGCGGTGAACTGGTGAATTCCCTTATTTCTAGGCTTACGATATTCCTGTACGAGCATAAAAAAGGTCACAAAATAAAGTACGTAGAAGTATATCGTGTCGTACGTCAAAAATTCGCTCAATATTTATATTGTTAACGTGGCCAGGGTAATTACATCGCTTGAACCGGGGTGGTCGACATATTTCTTCGATAAAATTTACTTACTTACTTTACCTCTTCCATACGATGCCGTTGGAAAATTAATTTTCACAATTGTAAAGCTGGAATGTTTCAAATTTCGAAGAGGAAAAAAATTCTTTCTGAGCAATTATCAAATTACTAGATAATTTTCTCACCTTGTTTATCGGCAATTTGAAAAAATTGTGTAAAAAATATACCATAGAATTCGGAAAATTAGCCAAACAAAGGCCAAAAATTTTAAACCGAATTTACAAAATTGAATATGTAGATTACCACGTGATATATTCTTCATATATTGAAAGTCTATTATATAATTTTTCAATTTCGACATAATTCGCATTTACGACGACGACGACGACGTCATCGTCGACGAGGCTTCGCGTCATTTACAGGAACTCGATAATCTGAAATTAATTCATTTAACTACACCGAGCGCGCGAATCGAGAAGGAAGTTGTCTTGTTCGGCGCGCTTATTTTCAATTAAAACCGCTCATTCGCGAAAACGCCAGACAATAGGAACGTCTTCGAAATAAAAAGAAAGAAAATCCACCCTACCGGGTGTTTGAAAAATATACCGACGATAGCAACCTTGAATTTCGAACGTTGAAGTATATAAATTGAAGCCGCCACAGCGTCGTTCAATTCGGGGCTCATTAAATATTGAATTTTTTTAAAGCAGTTCGTCGATTATTTTCACAAGAAATTACAACTATGCTAAAATCATCTCGACGTTGTGTACTTGTACAGTAGGTAGTAGTTCGAAAAAAAAAAAACAAACTTTTCCATAACGAATAACTTTTTAAAAGGTATATCCAGCTCGTAAATAAGGTAACCATTACACTTCAAACTAGGCAGTGCGTGAAAATGCTGTTTTTCTTCTTTTCTTTTTTTTTTTTTTAATATTTTTTTCCATTCTTCTTTTTTTTTACCAGTAAATTCGCTTTTCTTTTCGTTCCCTCGAGTACGTTCTCGCGAACACGCTCGTTGAACAAGATTTCTTAAATACGATATGTTCGCACGATAATTAATCTACGTAAGGTTGTGGTAGGTAGCTGTAGGTAGGTAGGTAGGTAGGTAGGTAATAGATATAAGGTACCTAAATGGATTATTTATTCGATCAATGAACATGCGTTATTTTTTCACTTTTAACCATTCGTGAGAATTTTTTTTCACCTATCATAAAATTTATGGCACACACATGTCAAATTTAAGTCAATTTGAATGGAATATTGGATTAAAATTGTCGAGTGAAAAATTTGTTAAAATTTTAAACATATTGATTCGACAGTATTGTACTCGGTATACTGTTGTATACCTTATACCTGCAGGTTTATACAAAACGGCCATATTGTTGATTAACATTTTTAATAGAAGTATGCGATTATGCTCGGTTTCATAAAATGCCATGCCTTAGTATTTTCTGACACGCGATTAACTGATTTGTTATTCTTACACAGAAGTTTATAATAAATTTTCAACCCCCTAACTCTGGCGTTAAGATAACGCGGTGCGGGGCGGTTCAGTGCAGCACTCTCTACGTTTTCCTGTCAAATGCCGATACCATTTCGGTATAATTTTGAAATATCATTTTTATATCTATATATATATATATATGTATATTTGTGTATTATATACGTTGGTAGTCTGTAGCTAGTAGGTAGCTAGGTAGTAGGTACCTGCGTAGTACTTGCACAATTATACGCCTCGAAATGTTTGAATGTAATTTTTTGTTCTTCTAATGAGAAAAATTCAATTTTCCCTCACCCCATCATCCTTGCCCAGAATACCAAAAAACTTTTTTTTTGAAGAAAAAAATCTATTTGCGCGTATTTGAGGAGAAATTAGGATTTTAATTTAAATGTTTAAAAGAATGAATTTTTACAAAAAATTTTTTCGCCAAAGTATGTGTTTTAATAACTATAATTTTTAGAATTTTTTAGAATTTTTTTTTGAGATTCAAACCGTTCTCAAAATTGAAAAAAATACTCAAAAATGCGTTTTTCTTTAAAAAAATTGGTAATACGCTAAAAATGAATAGAAGTAAAGTTGTTCAGCGTGAAATTTTATATCAGATTTCGTCATTAAAATTTTGACTAAGGAACATAATTACCAAATTGTCGGCATGGGCGCGTGAGGGGTAAAGGGTCAAAATGCGAACGAGAGGTTTGAACGAAAAATAAATTCCGGATTCGTATTCAGCGTGCCTGAATTAGTCGAAAAACACTCCTCTCCTAAAATTTTGACTCACTTTCAACATGAGAAAAAATTGCAATTTTGTTCAAAAAAGTCAATTTTAAATTAGACAACTTTCCTTATTAATACCAAACAACAATTTAAGACGAACGAATTTTTAAATTTTGTTTATTTACTATATTTGTCGATGTAAAATCGTAGGAAAGTCGCACCAAACTTTCGCGGACTTGTTTTGGGGCTCAAGATCATCTCCCCTCCTTCCCCCCCCCCCCAATATGAGGGCAGTTACTTAGATTGGTGATGTTCGTGACCTTTTCACATGAATCGAACCCCCTGAATACGATAATGGAGTCAGATTCACCATTTGACCTCATTTAATACATTATATTGGACGGCTGGTGGAGGAGGGAGTATCTACAAAATTCGTTTTTGGGTCCTATAAGACCATTAAGATCATTTTTGGCCATGCTAGATATTTATTCCTTTTTATTTTACCCCCCCCCCCCCAGACTGAAATAGTTTTCTCAGCTCAATACCAACCAAAATCGATCGAATTTGAGGAATAGGTTTAGATTAGCGGAGAATTTTATATTCTGCAGTAACCTTGATCTCGAGTCAAAATTCAGTTATGCCCAAATTTGGAGGTGGGTATACTGATGGGCAAAAATTATTCCTTCTAATGCCAATCGAAAGAAAATCAAAAGTTGTATATGATATTCAAAAATCAACCTGTTTTGTCAATTAGAAGGAGAAAGAGAGAGTTTTCCTCTTTTGAGCTTGAAAAACGGTTTTTCCTTTTCTATTTCCCTTTCACATTGAGCATAGTAGGTTGAAATTTGTATGTTGTCCTAGATGTGTCTTTTAGGAGTTTAAATTTTTCAACTCCTTTGCACCTTCACTACCCCAAAAAAGTAATTTTTGGTCGATTTTTCTTAGTTTTCGAAATTTTTTTCTTTTTTTTTTTTTTTAATCATATGTACACTCAAAATCCTCCTACTAATAAGCAGACTCAACCTGAGCCACCAAATTCAAGTTCCCACCTTCCCAACCTACTCAACACTGAGCGTAAAAATCTTGAAATTATACACGCTCAGTATAATAAAAATTAAAAAAAAAAAAAAAATTGAGGCAATTTTAACAACTGAATAAAACTAAGCGAAAATGTCGTGCTAATTTTTTTGAAAAGAAACACCACCTTTCTGAACATCTTGGCATGTAAAAATTTGACTAGACTTTCCATGTAATTCAATTTTCCAGCGTTATAGACTAAAGTACACAAAACAAATTCTGGTACACGGGGGTTTCCTGCACAGCATCAAAACTGTAGGAATTTTCTCTTGTCACAGGAAAAATACAGACTCGCCAAACAACGTAATAATACAAAAGCTACGAATAAAATTTCGCAGACCGCATAAAAGCTCGAAAAAGGCAGAAAGGGGAGAAAAACTCGATGATTTTTTTTTCCACAACTAAATACGTAAGTCTGGTTGCCTACGTATTAAAAACAAAAGCGTAAAAATTTACGCGTTTAGGAACTCGTTGTTGAGAATGTGAAATACCATAAATCATACGTCTTTTCCCTCTTTTATAGTATCTCGAATCGTTTGAATTTCCTCCTCGGTTCTGACTTCGCTGCCGTGGTTTGATATTTGCGGCAGGTAGAAAAAATAAGTACCTAGAATACCTACGAACCTTAAATGTTGTTCAATAAAACATTTTTTCTTTCTTTTTTTTTTTCGTTTCGAAAAATTATCTTTAACAAGTCGGCTATTAAAATTTCGTTAATGATATCCGTAATGGTGGATTACGAATTTTGTGATTTTTGCAGCGAAAGTTCTAATTTAAACGAGAGTAGGATAACCGAATACTTTATCAAGAATTTTAAACTCTCAATACAGTGACGTGGTATTTTTGAGTTTTAAAATAAATTTAGTCCATTTCTCAGACTTTTTGAACTCTTGTTGAAGTGAAAATAAGGCCATGTTTTTTGATGAGCGATCTTTATTTCGCTAATTAGCACTCTACGCGATGTTTTTATTTTCTTTTTCAGTTTCTGCAATCCTTTTCTTGAAGCTTGAGTCTTAAAAATTACAATTTGCTGAATGACGTCAAATTAGCCAAGTGAATTTATTTGAATCTCTGTCATGACATTTAACCCTTGATCACCCTCCTCCCAGTCCCATTACGCGAATTTTAATTAAAGTTGTGAAAAATATAAAGTATGCTTGATTATGATATGTTGTAGAAGGTCTCAGAAAACTCAAAAAAATGTCAACTTTTTTTGCTTTTTAGGGGGTTACAAAATCATGCCTCAAAATCTAGTAGACATCGAATATGTAAAGTTGTTTTAAATGGAAAGAAAGAAAAAAAAATCAGTATTATTCTGATTAGACTCTGAAGACTTTTTTTTGCTATTATTTTGATTTCGAAGGATCTCTTTTGCAATTAACTAAAATTTACATTTTTCAACATTTTAAAATTTCAAAGCAATAAACAGCGGGGTGAAAAAATTTTATCAAATTCATTTCACGCCACTTTCCAGTTTTTTCTCATCGAACTCTTAGGATGTACACAATGGTCGGTGGGGGGAGGTGTGGACACTACGGTGGTTCAATTTAGAATTTTTTCACAAAATTAAGAACACAGTGAAAAACAATTGCTGAGTGATACCAATAAATATGGTAAAAATTTCAGCCCTCCTAATGTAATCGACCCCTCTCCCCCCACCCTAACATTGGCTTTGAAATTTCAAAATTTATACGAACAGTATTTTTCCGGGGAAATTTTTTGGCACTAATCAATTGGAATAAACCAAAAAAAGTTTTCGAATTTGTTCCCTCTTTCCAATGAGATTGAGTCAGAAAGCTAAAATTTATAGCACGTCCTTTTTACTCATTTAACGATTTTATTTTACTTCCCTGACTGCTGCCCAATTTCCCCAAAAAAAAGTCAAAACTAAACTAGCATAACCTACAACAGACGTCATACAGTTAAGAAAGATGTATAGTACGGACAAATAAAGGTCCAGTGGTGCCGCTGAAAGCCCCCCCCCCCCTATTTTACCTATCATCGTCTATGGCCTGGAGCAAAAATTAAATTATGTATTAAATGTAGGGGGAATCAGAGCTTACTCAATTATGAGGGAAGATATGAGGTTTCCTCATTTTGTCCTCGAAAGAAATTAATTTCTCTATGAGATCCCTCCCACGTCTGCTAATGAAAACACTAGAATAGTTTGAAAGAGGACCTTTAAAGTAGCCTGATATTTCTTCGAACTGTTCTCAGTACGCACTACAATTACGCGTAGAAATATTAGAATAATCAATATTAATGGTATTTTTCAGAGGATAAAATTTCAGAGAACACAAGTACCAATAATGTAAATAGATCTGAACAATGGCTCGGAGGAACATTGACTACCAACGGATATAATGGCGTCGTAATGGTTCGTACGTTTCGATGAATAATTATTAAATACATACTTATAACTCATTCCATATCAGAATGAGTTATATTTGGTCTTGAGTATTTCGGTTTTGGCTAGCAGAGGATTCTAGTCATTTTTTAATTCATATTTTAGGATTGATTAGATTTGAAATGAATCTGTTTGATGGTTTTATTGATTATTAAAAGAAGGTTCAAAATTGATGATGCAAAGGGGGTGCGGTTATTTACAATACTTACATCCAAAATTTATAAAATTCCGTTCAATAGTTTTCAAAGAAATGTGACAGGAATTTTGTAACAGGACCATCACAGCCAGTGGCGTAGTCAAGGTCACGTTTTGAGGGTCTGGAATCTCCCTTGAGGCCGAAAATGAAACATTTTTACATTCATGCTAATTTTTTTTATTAATATTCCCAAAAATGCACTTTTTGATCGTTTAAAAAAGTCTATAAATTCAGATCCAAAAAATAATACACAGAAAAAAATGGAGACTAAATTAAAGCAGCAAAAATTTCCAATTGAGCGTCTTTTCAAAAGCGTTCAAACTGTTCCGTTATTTCTAGTAAATGTTATTCTCATATTAACGCAGTAGAAAAACGTGAAAAGAGAAATGAACTTGAACCAAATATGTAGTTACAAGGAATGGTCAGAAGTGTTGAGAACGAATCTGTTTGAGAGGTTGCCTACTCACTACCCCTGATGAGGTAAGCAAAGCAGTATATGCGGTTTATCCGATAAACGCTCGGTTTTCGAGTAACGGGGTTGCCCAGTTTAAAAATAATAAAAAATCGAATTTTGAGTTTTTACAAAAATTATTGCAGCTAAATAACATGACTCTCCAACGCTAACAGAAAAGGTTATACAGACCAACTTCATACAAAATTCTTTTAAAAAAACTGGTCTCGTTATTGAAATTTTTAAACAACTTTTGACTTGAATCGAGGTATTATCCCACCATTCCAACAAAATTTAACCCTCTCTCTATTGGACATTTTTAGCTATGCTGCTGGCTCATATGGTATATATACAACATGAAAACTGTTTTGTTCGAACTTTATAGTAGACTTTAGGAAGAAGTTACTTTGACATGCATAGATATAACACGAAGATGAACGTTTTTACCAAGTTTCAATTGCAGGCTTGTGCTCCAAGAAGTTATTGGACTCCGAGGTTTAATTTCTCCGAACCTATTGGATATTGTTATTATGCAATAAATGGAATTCTCAATTTTACTAAGAGAACCCCATACGCGCCTTGCCGACAGATGTTCAATAAAACTACGCCTGCCAAATTGGGTCACTCCGAATTGGGTAGCTGTCAAGCTGGTTTCAGTGCTGCTGTATCAAAGGTATACAACACCTCAGAAAAAATTTTTATAAAAATAGAGCTAGCTTCAGATAAGCATTACTCAGAGGTGCGATGTAGGTATATTTCTTGACAAGCAAATTATTGTTGTTGAAAATTTAGAAGAAAAGGCTTAAATAAAAATCCGCTCCATTTCCGGCCATTTTTTCCTCGTAAAAAAAAGCATCGCAACGCGTTGCTTTTTGAGTCAAATTTCCCAAGGATACAGGTAGATATTGAAATAAATACCTGAAATCCTGAAAAGGTATATTTACAGAAACTACTACCAAATTTCACCTGCCAAACTTCATTCGATAGAGAGATATGCGCGGCACAAACTCAAAAAATTAAAAAAAAAACAATAAAAAAATACTTTTTGGGGACTACGAGGGGCTGCAAGTGAGCTGGAAATTTAAAATTCCCAAAAAGCACATCTACAACACCTAATAAACCTTTTTTCTTTTTTTTTTTTTGGCAAGTTCCAAGCAGTTATGTAAGATGGAGCTGGTTTATCAGTAATATCAGGACAATCCTAATCTAAGATTACATAACCTACTCCCTCACAACCTCATACCTGATGTTTTATTCAGAGCAGGAGAGGTATATATTACCTGTCATGGGAGTCAGCCTGGGCTAAAAATTACTACTCGCGAAGATGGTGGAAAACCCTGACTGATTTTACATTGCTGTAAGTTGAGAGTCAAAACACAATTTTCCTCGACATTCCAAGGCTTCATGTGATGAATCCCATGGTAGAGACGCCTATCCCAGCTTCTTGAGCCTAATTTCTAAAGTTAGTGTGACGGCTACGAGTTGTGATGCGCTCGTTGCGGATTCTTCATACGTCAGGTGGTGTTATTTTAGATGATCAGCAGCTTCTGATGGCTTACGAATTCGGCTGTCCAAAAGCTGGCTAATTAAATTTACTCATCCAGCGACAAATAGAAGTGAGGCGAAGATTACATGATATGAGATCGTTTTTAAGATATTATTCATCATCTGAGGATGCATTTATCCAATAAACGTCGATGCCTTGAGTAATGCTGTACTATTAACGAGCATTCTTGGATACTACACATTATTTGAGTACTTAATTATGCGATGGACAACGACATGATGGCCAATCCGATGGCTACTGGACAGCTGAGAGATGACGTCGGGAAGTATTGAAGTTCTATTGGCAGCTACGCGAATGGGATATGGGCAAGAGGATCGAATCGACCACCGAAAGCTAATTGAACGATTCCAAAACGGTGGTACCTATTGAGAAAAAATTTCAGACCTGCATCGCACCTATTTCCAAAGATATAGGCAAAAACGTGTTTTTTAGTTGAATTTTTTTTTCTCATTGTACAATGAAGGTGGAAAATTGAAATTTTTGTTGTGACTTAGGGCTAATGGTAGATAATAAATAGGAAGCCTGTTTTTAAGGTCAAAAAGAGGAAAATCCACCATATCTTCCCTTCTAATTGATCTAAGAAGTTGATTTACAGATAGGTAAAACAACTTTTGATTTTCAAACAACTGACATGAAAAATAACAATTTTTGCGATTTTTACCCTTCAGCACCATCTATCCAAAATTTGGTAATAACTGAATTTCGACCAGAGGTCATTCGTACTTAAAAATATCAATTCCTTCGCTAATCCAAGCCTACTGCTTAAATTTGATTCATTTCGATAAATACCCAACACAGCAAATAATTTTAGTGCTTAGGGGGGGGGGGGGGCGAGAAAAATTCGAATAATTTCCGGGAAAACCCTAAAACGGCCCTTTTCTCAAATGTAAAAGTGATAATATCGTGAACCCGACCAAATTGAAAAGTCAAAAAATGTAAGAGCTATAGATTTGATTG